>MU226329.1:1794349-1821480 GCA_018584345.1 Thuja plicata | reverse complement strand
TTACAAAAGGGTCGGCTTTAAATATTTACAAAACATGAGATTAGGTAGCCCAACTTTCGGAAGCCATAAATTTTGAACCGTAGCTCCGATTGGCTATTATAACCACTTTTCGGAAAGGGGAGATCGCGATCTACAGTTCTTAACTCGTGAAGCGCCAGTCAATAGGGGGTTCAACCTCGATCTAGAGCCTCTAAGGTCCTGAAAATTGAGCTCAAATATTTTGCACCCTAAAATCTCAATAGTAAATCCTTAATAACTTCGCCAATACAGATGATCTGGCAATGAAATTCAACTGACATTCTTATATGACTAAGATGAACCTTCACCTGGAAAATCAAAACATTCTGAGTTCAAACAACCAACTTACTTAAAATAGTAAGTTTCCAAAAATAGCAGCTTTGTACAAAATAGCCCTTATTGAATAGAAAAACACATATTTTTGGGTGATGCAAGATTGCCCTTACACCCAGGATGCTCCTGCATCAAGGCCATGCTTCACAGTCTAGTAAACCTCCTAGAGATGCTCTCCCTAATGGTTATGGGGGCCCACGGTGCCAATAGAGAAACATGTTGTTGGTGTGACTTATCCCATTCATGGGGATGAACAACGGGTTGAGAGGATCCTTGGTCCTAATGCTAGTGTTGACACACTTGAAGCAAGTTTTGATAAAGTGGAGAAAGAGAGATCAAAAAGTGACGGTCAGCCCGATGGGTGGAAATAAGAACTTGTGAGAAACAACCATAAGAAGGCTGAGCACAAATCCTTTTTCGAAGGCACAACTATCAGGTTGCCTAACTCAGTCATTGATCATATTATTTCCTCGTGTACAATACCCTAGTGGGTCACCTTTTTATTTTTTTAAGACCAATTATGATTGATATGGTAAGGAAATGGGTGTCCCAGTTATGGAAGCGCAAAGGGAGCGTCTCAATAAATGCTATGTCTAGCACTCCATTCTTGTCTAAGTTTACTGTAGAAGATGACTTGATTGTAGTTCTTTTGGGATCTTGGGCCTATGGAAATTATTATCTTTCCCCTACAAATGGAAGTTGAGATTTGATCCTACAAAAAAATTAAGTAGGACTGCTTCGGTATGGAATGTTATGCTAGGCTCCCGCTGGAATTTTGGGATGAGCAAGTTTTCCATTGGATTGGTAGCTCCTTTGGTCACTATGTCTCCACAGACGAAATGACTAAGTCGAAGTCCATGTTACTTTTCACTTGCTTTTGTGTTAATGTTGTTGTAAATAAGACCCTCCTCAATTTCATCCCTTTCATGTAATCAAAACTGGGTAAGTGGATTGTAGTGCCTCTCATGTTGGTATTTTGTTATTTCCTTATTTTGATCCAAGTTAGACCCTATTTATGCTATATCCTCTAACTGTGCATATATTATTCTTTTGGTATTGCATCCATGTGATGCATCTAATTATAGTTATATTCTTTTGTTCAGATGATATCACTGCAGATGTGGTTATACAAGTTGTGATTTCAATGATGATCATATATGCATGATGACTCTATGATGATGTGGCATGATGTTATATGATGATGTCTAGATATATTTACATATATAGATGATGTTTTGATCGTAATATGTTGGTTGTAGATTCATGAGGTACATTGATGGGATATTATGTTGTTGCTTACATATTGTTAGTATTATGGTTTGATGATCCGTTATGTCTTAATTCCATTTTTAATGGTTTATGTTAATTGACTAGTTTATATGTGCTTCACCTACTTTATATACATGAGAAAGTACACTTGACGTGTGAATGTTTCAGTGTTAGCAGGTATCGGGCATCAACTCCACCTAGCTTCATAGGTCTGAGCATGCCTATATCCCTGATGGCCACCCATGTCATCCAACTTAGCCATCATTCCTAATTTGGAGTGGTATCCTTATGTTGCCTATGTTTACCCTCTGGTTACCAATTTAGGTAATGTCTGGTTACCTTTATGCATATCTATAAAGGACCAGTAACAATTGTCTGTGCATAGTTTTTTGTGAATTGTTGTTATTATATTACTTGCATCGATAATATTAAAGTATCTTAGTAGAAATTAAATATTTAAGAGGAAATGTGTCTTATGTGTGCTTGATTTTATAGAAATGGTATGATTTATTACTTGGGAGACTTTTTGGTTTAAATTATAAATTAAATTTGAGTGGGTGTTAATATTATCTTATTTGTCCTCCAAAAAGTGACTTCTATTTGGGGGAATGAGAGTTCATTTGAGAGAACTTAGTCTATTTTTCTTGCTTTGGCTCTCAAACCCTACAAGCTTGAAAATTTGGATTGCTCATTGTGTGAGATTAGATTGGAGAAAATTTGTGGACAGGAGCTCATTTGATTTGTCTTGGTGAATTCCTTCAGCTGTCCAAAGGAGATATTCTCACATTTTGTGTGTGAAGAGTGGTTTCATTTTGAAGTTTTGAGCTCAGTTTTGAGGTAGGCTTTGATTTCTCTTTTTTCTTGCATTTTGAATACTCCTATATGGTTTTGACCGAAATGTTGAAAGATTTAATACTTTCTTAGTTTATATCTTTTCATTTTATCCACTCCCCAATTTGATTTCAACAATTTCTGAAAACAGGGTTTTATAAAATGTCATATTGTCCAATATTGTGTAGAATTGGTAAATCTTCATTTTGAACATGATTTTATGGTGTTGGGCATTTGGGGATCAAAAGGGTATTTGTACTTTTCAAGTTTATAATTTTGAATTTTTGAAGCTTTCGATGGCCATCAATGGCGACATGGGCCTTGGGACTAGTTTTATGCCAAAATATGATTTTAAATAAAAATTGATTTAGAAATTTTTAATAATTTTTTTAATGTGGACTATTGGATTTTGTATATGAAAATTCCTTTGTGGAATGAGTTGTATTCATCTTCTCATGATTATGGTCAATTGGGAAATTTGGTATATGTGAATAGTAAAAAAAATGAGACTATGCATTATGGATTGTGTAAATGATATTTATGTATCCTATTTTGGAAAAAACCTAGGGTTAGGTCCTAGAGTGAGTCTAGGGAGTGGCTTCCAACACGTACCCATTCTGGAAGTGACGCACATGCAAATACGTTGGGAATTTTTAATTAATTGATAATATAATAATAAATATGGGATAAACACTAATAAGATAAAATTTATTTCCTTAAGCATGCCATGAGCGCTATGATAAGGTCATGGATGTCTTGGAAAGGCATTCCCACACATGAAGCACAAGGAGACTTATTCGGTGAGACATGTTCTCTCATGAGATGTTAGTTCTTGCACGATCATCGTGTTGATATTGTGGTGACATGTCTGGTAGTTGCTGGAGGTGAGGGGCGGTAGCCCCAAACCGGAGGCCGGCCCGAAGGGCCAAAATTTTTTGGTGCTTTTTTCGGGAAAGAGATTTTCTTTTTTGGGAAAAAGAAGACTGACATTGTAAAACCCTAAAATGGCCGATTTTAGAGGTTGCCCTAAAACGCATGTTATAAGCATTTGAGATGTATAATGAATTGTAAGGTTGTTTACATTTTTTCTAGATAATAAGAAAGGTTGGACAGCTATGTAGGTGGATGTAGCCCAGGTTTTGGGTGAACCACGTTAAATTTGTGTGTTATATGTTTCTTTCTTCTATTGTTTCTGCGTATAACTGTTTATTCGTATATTGTTCCGGTTCTGTCAAACCCTAACACATCGTTCTTGTTCGTATGAGAGAATGTTTGGTTCCATATGGCACATCCTAATGAGCACATACAATGAAACTCCCTCCTCTACACTCTAGAATCTAACACCTTGTAGAGAATTGAGTAGTAACCTGATCTAAAGTGATACTTGCAATGAATTTTGCGGTGTGATGATGAACATGTTTGGTGTGCAGTCATTGTGTCTTTCGTGAGTGTAAACCTTATAATCCCCTTGTATTTCATGATTGATTGTATGGTCCATGTTACTATCTCTGAGAACAGTGGGGTGTGCCTCCAAGTTTCACATGGTTGGGTGGCATTGCCAATTGTCATTGGGGACCAGTGGACTTGTACATGATCAAATTCAGAGGACTACTCCATCACCTTTCACGCAAGCTTATTTATATCATTCCATTTGTGTTATTTGTATAAATATCATTGTAATTATTCAACATGTAACATTTGATGATATGTATTTGAAATACTCCTTGTGGAGGAAGATGTAATATTGATATTATGAATATGTAGATAGCAGCTTAAGTGAACCGATGTTGGAACTGGGCATGCGATTCTCATGTGAATGCTTTAGTATTTTATTGATGTATAAATGAGGTATAAGAGTACTTACATTGGTGAATTAAAAAGAATCCTAGTAGTGGATATCTAGTTGTTGTAGATTGAGATAGTTATCTCCATGTTTGATCATGATTCTTGATCAATCTTTGTGTGGTTTTAAGTCATTTTGAGTCCATCCAGGTTCGGTTGGGGTGGACCAATGGGTGTCCCAAGAGATTTATGTGTGGTTTATAGGTATTATAAAATATTTTAAATCCAATCTAATAGTTTTTGAGAGTTTTAAGGTGGATTGGATATGTTTTTAATCCACCTAATCTCATCCTTGTTTGTGGGAGTTGCCTGGTGACTTCGAGGACACTTTGCATGTATAGCCCCCACAATTTTTCATAAATTTATTTAAAACCAAGTATTGTAATTGTATTTTTACTTTAAAAATGGGTCAAGGGTAGCCTAGAGGTCCTACAATGATGTTAAGAAACTCATTGGTCAGGACAGATGCACAAAAATTTGGAGGACAACGCGAGTTACTAGTTTTAGAGGGCGTCATTGTTAAAATTGGATGTGAGAAAAGAAAATGGAATTATTTTCAAGTGAAGGATGCATCCATGGAAATAGGTCATTTTTGCAATGCGCATTATTCCAAAATCCATGCATTCATCCAGAGTGGACAACGTAAATTACTTCCCAGTAAAATAAAGATTCCAAGAGCTCCAGGTGTCTTTTTGACCTGATTCAAGTTGTGTTGTGAAGATATTTGAGTCACATATATTTTATAATAGGTTTGGAAAGTTTATAAAAAATTTTGATATGTCTTTGATTTATTTGAGTGCAATTCACTCCTTAACAAAGCTCATCCGTGATACCTAGGTTTTGGAAAGTGGTCTTGATTTCTGAGTTAAGTTCTGAAACTTCTAGGAGGTTATTTTGGGTGAGTATTAGAAACTTTAAAACCCTTTCTAAAGTATTACATAAACATTCATTTTATCTATTTTTTAGTTTAAGTTTTTTTTTTGTATCTTCTTCTTGCAAATGGTTGTATAGTAATTGTAAGACTGTATTGTGTAGTTTGAAATCTACATCTTGTATGTTGCTTTTGGTTAATGTTATTCTCTAAAAAAAAGTTTTACATGTATTTTACTCTTATTTCCAAGGGTTTACCCTTATTTCCAAGGGTTCCTTAGTGGGGAGTTACTTGGACGCAAGCCTCTCACCAATAAATAATGCACCTCCACGTGTGCTCTTTTGATCATCAACATTAACTGCCTAATCAACACCAGTAAACACATTCAAAGAGAAATCACCTTTATGTCCATACCATAGACCATAATCTTCATTTCCCTTAAGATATCTGAAGATTGTCTTTACTGCAACCAAATGCGATTCCTTAGGATTAGAAGAAAATATTTCCACTAATCTCACTGACTGTGCTATGTTTGGTTTTCTGTGCAATACATACTATAGCTTATCAATCATGGACCTACAAAGTGTTTCATCCACCTCTTTAGATTCATCTTCCTTTGATAATTTACAACCAATTACCATAGGGGTACCAACCGGTTTTGAGTCTTCTAACCCAAAAGTATTCAATATTTCCCTAATGTATTTGGATTGACTTATGTAGATACCATTCTTCATTTGTTGAACCTATAATTCAATGAAGAATTTGATGTCACCAATCATTGAAATCACAAATTCTTTCCTCGTCTCATCTATAGATAATCTGCTCATCTCTTCATTGCCACCAAAAATGATATCATCTACAAATATATTAGTAATCAACAATATTTCATCTTTCTCAATCTTCAAATACACATTATTTTTATCACTAGTCCCGATGAAACCAATCTGAATTAGATATAAATACAATCTCTCATACCATGCTCTAGTTGCTTGTTTCAATCCATACAAATATTTATGTAATTTTCACACCATGTTCTTACCTTTTGAATTAGAAAATCCTTCAGGTTTTTCAATGTTTACTTCTTCTTCCAAGATACCATTAAGAAATGTTGACTTAACATCCATTTGATATACCTTGAATCCTTTATAAGCATTATATGCAAGCGATATCCTTACACCTTCAAGTCTGGCCACAGGTGCAAATGTTTCACCATAGTCCATGCCTTCCTCCTGTGCATATCCTTTTGCACACCAATCTTGCCTTATTCCTTACCACTTCACCTGTCTCATTCATCTTGTTTCTAAAAATCCACTTAGTACCAATAACATTCTTGTCCACCGGTCTGGGCACTAATGTCTAGGTATTGTTCTTCTCAATCTGCTCCAATTATTCTTCCATAGATTTCACCCAATCTTCATCTTTCATTTCATATTTAGTTGTTTTAGGCTCAAATTTAGATATCAAACAAGTAGCCTCTCTTGTCTTCCTTATTTTTAACATACCATCATTTCTGTCACCAATAATTTGATCAGGGGAGTGATTCAACTTTACATATTTTGGCAATATCGGTTCAGTTATACGAGTTTCTCCAATTGCATGAATCGGTTCCTGTTCAATGACCTATCTCTCCATAGGTTCTTCTATAGTTTCCTACTCCATTGGTTTCACATATACAAACCCATGATAGTCGCATGGTTCCTTCTTGCTAGGTTTATCATTTTTCTCATAAAATTCATCTATTCTTACACTAGCACTTTCCACTATCTTATTTGTTCTTTTGTTCAAACCCTTATAGGATTTAGTTTTAGAAGAGTATCATAAGAATATCCCCTCATCACTTCTTGGGTCAAAATTACCTGAATTTTCATATCTTTTCATATAACATCTACTCCCAATTTTTTTGAAATAACTCACACATGGTGTACTACCATACCATAGCTCATAGGGAGTTTTGTTTGTACCTTTCTTCAATTGAACTCTTTTCAAAGTGTAAACATAAGTTCTCACCACTTCTCTCCAAAATGTTTGTGCAACACCCTTTTGAATCATTAATGTCTAGGCACAATCAATGATAGACCTGTTTCTTCTTTCAACAATACCATTCTGCTGAGGTGTTCTAGGAGCTGACATCTATCTTTTAATTCCCTATTCCTTCACAATATGTAGTAAACTCATGTGAAGTAAACTCACCTCCTCTATAAGATCTAAGACATTTCAGGGTCTTACCGGTCTTCTTCTCCACTATAGCTTTGTAAATCTTAAATATATGAAAAGCTTCATATTTATCTCTTAACAATATAACCCACATCATTCTAGAATAATCATCAACAAGAAACATGAAATATCTATCACCATAGTAACTTTGAGTTCTCATTGGACCACACATATCGGTATGAACTAGAACTAAAATACTTTCAGAAGAATAATTTTTACTGATGAAACTAGAGCTAGTTAAATTCCCAAGATGGTATTATTTGCACATTACATTTTTTGGTTCACTAGGTTAGGCATACCTCTCACTATCTTCATCTAACTAAATTTGATCAGGTTATCAAAATTTACATGAAAAAACCTCTTATTCCATAACCAAAAATCTTCAACCTTAGCAATAAGACAACTCTTAATAGTAGAATTCAAATGGAACAAGTTACCTCTAGTTTGTTCACTAATAACAATCAGTTCTCCTGATTTCCAAATAATCCAGCATATACCTCCATTGAACTCCAATATGAGACCTTTTTTATTCAACTAAGGAACACTTAACCAATTGTATCTCAGATCATCAACCCAGTATATTGTCACATAATCTAGAAGCAATATGTCTAATTTTGTTACATGTGAAGTGCTTCATGTAGAATAACTGAGGGGGGGGGGGGGGGGGGATAAGNGGTGAATAAGTGGCCTTAAATAATTCCAAAAATCCAACCAAAAATTATATCTCAAATACAATATCCTCTAGTTATCTTTCAGTTCATCAAGATGTATGCCCTATGTAATTCTAACAAATATAAACTGCTCGGTAAGATATATTGTTTATCTTTTCTAGACTTGATCGAGTAGCAACAATTGAACTTAGTGTTTACTGATCAAACCAGTATTACTAATGTGTAAAACATAATATCAATGAAATGAAATAAATACACATTTGACACATAGATTTTAATGTGGAAACCTTGTTAAGAAAAAAACCACTTGGGACTGGTAATCCAAAATTTTCACTCTTCTGAAGTGAGCTCGGTGAAGAGCCAACCTCGTTAAAGTTTACAAACCCACTATTAAGTGCAACCTTGTTAGAGGATTAAAAACTAATAGTTTGTCTTTTGACCTAGAATTCACTATGTTTTCAACAAGAAAACCTTTTTATACTCTTGAGTATCTCAATACAATAAGGATGGTTAAATCCCACTTGGTTAAGATATTTTCTGGATCGATGGTTAAATTGATATAGTAAATGATCTGTTAAAAATAAAACTTTAACTTGTAGGTATTCAGATCTATTGTTAGTCCAATAATACCTCTTTGATCATTATGATCTTTAGTTCCTTTGCTCCCCTTCTTTCTTATGTTCTTCTCAGTGAATGCTTCATCCTCTGCTACTCAGTGTCTACAGAATTCTTTGGCTCTGTTCTTTATCTTGTATGATCAGATCTACATGAAGACTTCTATCTTCACCAGAATTATATCCAACATTCATTTTTTTCACAATGAATTCCTTGTCTCTTTATATAGACATGATTAGTCACTCAATCTTCTTGTTTTCATTGTAGATCACTTCTTGATTCGTACAACTTGCCATGCTTGCTTTAATCCATAAAGCTCTCCTTTAGTTTTATTCCTCAAATCTCTCCATGATAGCTGGGAATAAAACATGCTTTAAATCTCCCTCTTTTCTTTAGTTTAACTGATCGTTAGAAATAAACCAATTAATCAGTCAATCTATATATAGCTCCTACCAGCTAAGTGTTTTTTCATTCTTTGATCAGTCATCAACTTTAGTTAGCTCGGTGACCACTTCAGTTATGCTTGGTGACCACTTCAATTATGATCAGTAAATAGCTCTTTCTCGATAACCACTTGCTTGGTTACTACGGTGCTCGGTATACACTCTAAACTACTCAGAGTTCACTATCTATCAGTGTGCACTGTCCGTCGATGTTTACAGTCACTTGGTGTGTATTGAACTTTTATGTTTTACCGATAACATAAACTTTGTCTCTTCAACTCTTCAATTTTATGACAACATGTGTATGACCAATCAAATCATATCAATTTGACATCAATGAAAATTCAATACATTAACTAATTTAATCTCTTGCATTCACTTTTGCAGCTCGGTGATCATCAACTTATCATCTTCAAACATTCAATCAGTTATAGTTCATCAATATCTCCCTTTGGCACTGATGGAAACATACTATGAAATATGCAGTATTAGTTATGCCATAACATACCAAACTTATTGTTCTATAACCAATTCAAATATCTGAGTCTTGGTAAGCTCTTCTAGCTTAGATTTGACTCTATTGTGTGCTCTCCCTTTCTTCATTCCCTTCAATGGATAGGTGTAGCAGCTCTATTTTTTTATTATGTCTCTCCCTTGGATGGATGGTTATTTTATTGAATGTCTTTCTCTTCATCATCATTGGATCTTTTCTCTCCCTTTGACTAATGTTCTTCTCCCTGATGGATATTTCATTGAATTCTTCTCTCCCTTTGACAATAATTCCAAACAATATATCATTGAATTTAATCTCCATTAGAAATACATCTCTATAGTAGCCAACAATATCTCTGTTGTGTGGTTCAGATAAGTACCTTCTTGTACTGATATGTCATTCCAGTCCATATCTCAGCTTGCATCAACATGATTGATCTTCTGATAATGTGTAGGCTAATGCAGCCTCTAAGTTAGCTTAGTGACTAGTAGACAAGGGTCAAACCCCTAGTCTATTCCTCATGTACTCAAATGTAGCCTTTGGCAGTGGTTTTGTGAATATGTATGCTAGTTGTTCTTTGGATTGTACATATTCTAGTATCACCTCTTTCTCTTGTACTTGTTCCCTCAAGTAATGATACTTAATAGCTATGTTCTTTGCCTTAGCATGCATCATAGGGTTAATTAAGATGTTTATAGAACTAGTTTTATCACAATAGATAATAACTAGGTCAAGAATTTCTTCATTCATAACTTTCAACAATTGTTTGATCCAAGCAATGTTAGAGAAATTTGCAGAAACAACCACATATTATGCTTCTACAGTTGATTGTGATATGCATCCTTTCTTTTTACTTATCCATGTGACAAGTTTGTTACCCATAAAGACTGCTCCACCTATTATGCTCTTTCTATCATCTATGTTTCTAGTCCAATCAACATTAGTATAAACTTGTAGCTCAAATTTTCCTTCTTTATTATACCACAAACCATAGTCTTTGTTATTCTTTAAATATCTCAAAATTCTTTTAACAACAGTCATGTGTGATTCCTTAAGATTAGTAGAGAATCTTGCAACTATACCAACTGCATGCGCTATATCTAGTCTAGTGTGTACAACATAAATTAGTTTTCCAAGCATAGATCTGTATAAGGTCTGATTATCTCAGTTGTCTTGTCTTCCTTTGTCAATTTTCATTTGGTTTCCATAGGTGTTCTAACTAGTTTGGAGTCCTCCATCTTAAATATCTTCAGAACTTCATTGATGTATTTGGATTGTGTGATGTAGATGCCTTCATCCTGTTGTAGAATCCGTAGGCCAAGAAAAAAATTGATCTCTCCAAACATTGACATTTCAAATTCTTTTCTCATTTCATCAACAACCGACTTGCATAGAATATCATTACCCCCAAATATGATATCATTAACAAATATATCAGCAATCAAAACTTTATCATTAGTATCTCCTTTCAAATATAGATTATTGTTGTCACTTGTTCTAACAAATCCAATACTAATGAGATAAGAATGAAGTCTTTCATACCATGCTCTCGGTGCTTGTTTCAATCCATACAAGGCTTTGTGTAGTTTACAAACCATGTTCCTCTTGTTAGGATCAACAAACCCTTCAGGTTGTTCAATGTATACCCCATCTTCTAGTATTCCATTCAAAAATGCAAATTTAACATCCATTTGGTATACTTTGAATCCTTTGAAAGAAGCATAAGCAAGTATAATTCTTACTCCTAGTCTAGCAACGGGTGCAAAGGTTTCTCCATATTCAATACCTTCTTCTTGTGCATGCCCTTTGCATACCAGTTTTGCTTTGTTCCTTGTGACTTCTCCATTCTCATTCAATTTGTTTCTGAAAATCCATTTGGTTCCAATGACATTTTTTCCACTCGGTCTAGGTACTAATGTCCATGTTTTATTCTTCTTGATTTTTTCAATCTTTTCATTCATTGCAATAACCCATTCTTGATTCTCAAGTGCAGTATTAATAGATTTAGGCTCAAAATCACAAATAAAATATCTAGTGTTAAGTGACTTACTTCTTGTTCTCATTCTAGCTCTGTTGTCTCCAATGATTTGGTCCTATGGATGGTGTCTTTTGACATATTTAGAAAGTATAGGTTTAAATCTTTATTCTTCATTTTGATCTTCATTATCACTTGGTTCAATATTATGAGCATTTTATTGATTCTCTATGTGTGCAGCATGTTGTTTAGTTGCATTGTTCTGTCACTTGGGCAAGGTTTCAGGTTCTTCAGTGTAGACAAATATTTTGTAATCTTCCAGTTCCTTTCTTCTTTCCTCATCATTTTTCTCAGAAAATTCATCCACTTTAACATTTTCACTTTCAATGATTTTGTTAGAATATTTGTTCAGACATTTATAATCTTTGCTTTTAGTAGAATATCCTAGAAATATTCCTTCATCACTTTTAGAGTCAAGTTTCTGATTTCTATCATCTTTCAATATATAACATTAACTTCCAAAATTTTTGAAGTAACTCACATTTGGTGTGTATCCCTACCATAGCTCATAAGGTGTCTTATTGGTGTCTTTCTTCAATTCAAATCGATTTAGTGTATAGACAGTATTACTTACAACTTCTCTCCAGAATGTTTGTGCGATGCCTTTTTCAATCATTAGTGTTTTGGCATAATCAAAAATTGATCTATTCCTCCTTTCAACAATCCCATTTTGCTGTGGTGTTCTCGGTGTAGAAACCTGTCTTGTAATCCCATTCTCATTACAAAAGTTAGTGAATTCATCATAAATAAATTCTCTTCCTCTATTCGATCTTAAACATTTTAGTTCTTTTCCACTTTTCTTTTCAAATTTAGCTTTATACCATTTGAACATCTTAAATTCTTTAGACTTCTCTTTTAAGAACATAAAAGTCATCATCTTAGAATAGTCATCAACAAATATAATAAAGTATCTATCAATAATAGCTCTTTGTTATCATTGGTCCACATAGGTCAGTATGGACTAACTCTAGAATAGCATTAGATGTGTCGCTTTTTCTCTTGAAACTAGACTTTGTCATTTTTCCTTTTTGACAATTCTTGCACATAACATGGCCAGGCTTTGAAATACTCGGTAAGCCTCTTAATTTTCTTTTCTTACTTATCTTAACCATGTTGTCAAAATTCACATGACATAACCTTTTATGCCACAACCAAACGTCTTCATTTCTAGCCAATAAACAAGTGGTCTCAGTATTGTCAAGATAGAATAGATTACCTTTTGTTTGTTCACCAGTACCGATCAAATTTCCTGTTCCATTATAAATCTTTGCCTTTTTATAATCAAATGCAACTCAGTGTCCTGTATTATTCAGCTATGAAACACTCAATAAATTATAGTTAAGTCCTTTCACCCAATATGCATATTCACATTTGATCAGATTATTCAAAATGATGGTACCTTTTTCTTTCAACTGAGCAAGGTGAGTCATTACCCATCCTAACTAATCCACCATTATAATATTTAAAAGTTTCAAACTTTTTTTTATCTCTAGTCATGTGATTACTATAGCCATAATCAATAATCCAGGCATCATTTTTGCTAACTTTAGATATGAGTGCAGTTTCAACATACATTTCTTCTTCGTCTGAATCATCCTTCATAGCAACAAATACTACCTCAACATCTTCATATGAATAAGTAATAGAATTTTCAGCTTTTTTCTCAACCAGGTAACAAGCCTTCTTTCCTTTGTCCTTGTAATCTTGGTTATCTCTTTTGTCAGAGTGTCGGTTGCTTTTGTAGTATCATTCATCACTTCTATCAAACTTCTTTTCATAAGAGCTGTCATTGTTTCTTTCTTCCTTTCTCTTGTTAGGGCATCAAGCAGCAAAATGTCCAATCTCTTTGCAATCAAAATAGACCAATGGTAATTTACCTTTGTATCTTCCTTTACCTCTATGTAATCTTCTATCCATTATTGCTTCAAGTTCATCAAGTTCTTGTTCATCACTGTCATTGTCACTATCATTTCTCATAGTGTGTTTGTTACTAGATTTTATTATTTTCAGAGAAGATTTGAATGTAGATTAAATAGTTGGTAAGACACTATTGTCATAGTTGTTCATCTCAAATGAAATAAGTCTGCCAATCAAAATATCAAGAGTAACATTGTTACTAGCTACTGCTCTCATTTCTTGAATTGTAGATACTCTAATAGCATAAACAGGTAGTAAGATTCTCATAATTTTACTTACAACTATTTCTTCCTCAAGTACTCCTCCTACTCCTCAGATAGCATTAACAACTTCTTTGATTTTGTCACTTTACTGAGTGATGTTCTCTCCTTTCATTTTCAGGTCATTAAACTTTCCTCTTAGGCTTTCAACTTTATCTCTCAACACATTTGCATCTCCTCCATGTACTAGCTTGAGTTTGTCTCACATTTTCTTTGCAGTGGTGCATGATTTCACATCTTCAAATTCAACATCAAATAGCGAAGAAGTAAGTTCTATCATCATAGAATTTGTTCATGTTTCTCTCTTAATTGATAAAAAATTAGAGGTCAAGTAGGTGCAACATATTCGGTATCCAAGTATTGTGTGACATCATTTCCAATACCTGATAGATGAAGTCTTATCCTACTTTTCCATGATGCAAAGTTGTCTTTGTTCAACTTAGGCACATCCCTTTTACTCATCTTGTGATCTTTAGCTTAAGTCTCTTTAAACTTTTGTTCAAGCACCAAAGCTCTGATACCAATTGTTAGAATAAATGAGAGGGGTGGGGGGGGGGGGGGGGGAATTAGNGGGGGGGGGTGAATTAGTGCCTTAAATAATTCCAAAAATCCAACCAAAAATTATATCTCAAATACAATATCCTCTAGTTATCTTTCAGTCCATCAAGATGTATGTCTTATGTAATTCTAACAAATATAAACTGCTCGGTATGATATAATGTTTATCTTTTCTAGACTTTACTGAGTAGCAACAATTGAACTTAGTGTTTACCGATCAGTCGAGTATTAATTATGTGTAAAATAGAATATCTATGCAATGAAATAAATACACATTTGACACATAGATTTTAATGTGGAAACCCTGTTAAGGGAAAAACCACTTGGGACCGGTAACCCAAAATTTTCACTCTTCTAAAGTGAGCTCAGTGAAGACCCAACCCTGTTAAAGGTTACAAACACACTTTTAAGTGCGACCTTGTTAGAGGATTCAAAACTAATAGTTTGTCTTTTGACCTAGCATTCACTATGTTGTCAACAAGAAAACCTTTTGATACTCTTGAGTGTCTCAATACAATAAGGATGGTTAAATCCCACTTGGTTAAGAGATTTTCTGAATCAATGGTTAAACTGATACAGTAAATGATCTGTTCAAAATACAAATTTAACGTGCATATATTCATATATATTGTTAGTCCAATAATACCTCTCTGATCAATATATTTCTCTTCAGTTCCTTTTCTCCCCTTCTTTGTTCTATTCTTCTTGGTGAATGCTTTGTCCTCTGTTGCTTAGTGTCTGCAGAATTGTTTGGCTTTGTTCTTCATCTTGTATGATCAGATCTACATGAAGACTTCTATCTTCACTAGAATTATATTCAGCATTCCCTTTTTCATAATGAATTCCTTTTATCTTTATATATCTACATGATTGGTCGCTGAATCTTCTTGTTTTCATCGTAGATCACTTCTTGATCCGTAAAACTTTTCATGCTTGCTTTAATCCGTAAAGCTCTCCTTCATTTTTATTCCTCAAATCTCTCCATGATTGCTGGGAATAAAACATGCTTTAAATCTCCCTCTTTTCTTTAGTTTAACTGATAATTAGAAATAAACCAATAAATCAGTCAATCTAAATATAGCTCCTTCCAGCTAAGTGTTTTGTCCTTCTTTAACTTCAGTTTTGATCAGTTATCAACTTCAGTTAGCTCAGTGACCACTTCAGTTATGCTTGGTAAATATCTCTTTCTGGGTAACCACTTTCTCAGTTACTGTGGTGCTTGGTATACACTGTGAACTGCTCGATGTTCACCATCCGTCAGTGTGCATTTTCTGTCGGTGTTTACTGTCACTCGGTGTATACTGAACTTTTATGTTTTACCGATAACACAAAATTTGTCTCTTCAACTCTTCAAGTTTATGAAAATATGTGTATGAAAAATTAAATCATATGAAGTTGATATCAATGAAAATATGATACATTAATTGATTTAATGTCTTTCATTCACTTTTGCATCTCGGTGATCATCAACTTATCATCTTCAAACATTCAATTAGTTATAGTTCATCACTTCAAATGCAACTTACCCTTATATTTACCTTTTTGTCTAGGCATTCTTCTAGAAAATAAAGCTTCCAATTATTATCATTCTCTTTCTTCAGACAAGATAGATTCATAGTCATTAGAGTAACATGCTAAAGAACTATTAGATATCTCCTTTCCTTTCCTAGATGGTGCAAGAGTCAATGATGACTTGAAACAAGCTTAAACTTTTGGCATACTTTTATCATAATTGCTTAACTCAAATGCAATTAATTTCCCTATTAATGCATCAAGAGTAACAATACAATTTCCTAGAGATCCAAGCTCTTGAATAAGTGAAACCCTAATAGCATGCTCAGATAGCAGCACCAACTTCTTTGATTCTCTGACTGCATTTCTCAATGTTCTCATTTTCTTGCATCCTCATATCATCATATTTTTCTTTAAAACTATCAACATTTTCCTTCTGCACATGTGGATCTCCACCATGGACAATCCTCAACTTCTCCCACATCTCACTAGCAGTATCCAAGTCTTTGACAACAATAAATTATGCATCTGAAAGAGTAGTAGCAATAGCTTCCATAATAGCAGTATGTTCTTGTCTTACCTTTAATAGATCTGTAGTCAGGGTTTCTGAAGGGAATGTATACCTATTTAGAATATTATGCCAATACTGATCACACATACCTTTAAGATAGAGCTTCATCTGACCACACCAAAATGAATAGTTCTCTCTTGTGAATTTAAGAACTTCCTTTCTCATCATCTTCACATCTTTACCCCAAGCTGTTAAACTTCACCACAATAGAGGAGCAAAGCTTCGATACCAATTGTTAGTCCTAAGTTCAGATTACTAAGAGGGGGGGGGGGGGGGGGAATCATTAATGNGGGGGTGAATCATTAATGTACCAAATAATCCAATCTTTATAACCTCTTATACTTAAACCACCATTCACAAGATTAACCATACATTCAATAAATGTAAACCATAAACATGCAAGTCCATCCACACATTTGACACACAGATTTATCTCATGGAAACCCAAATAGGGAAAAAACCCATGGTGGGGATTAGTACCCACTAAATGACGCACTCTTCTGAAGTACACCCTCTGAGGAGCTTAACCTTATTAGGAGTTTACAATAACATTGTCAAGTGCTACCCGGTTAATGGATTTTCCTTAGGCCCGTTAGGACCTTCACCCTGTTAAGAGTAGCCTTGTTAGAGGACTTTAAAACACCTGTCAAAGTGTCACCTTGGTTTTGTTAGTGTGATGATAGTTCTATGCCTTCGAGCTATGGTTTTGTAAGGGCCAACACCATTGTTTTTCTATTGATTAATATAAAAAACATTATAGATAGACTTCATTCTCTTAACTTATGTAGAGGACCAACCTCTAACAAAAAATTGTGAAGGAAATCATAGTTCCAATTTTTAATTGGTATGGGTTACCATCAAATGTTTCAACATGATTTTCAAATCAAGGAAAATGATGGGACACCCTCTTACTAATGAAAGACTTCCAAAAACTTCTTTCTTAACACACTAAATTTGAGTCCATTGTGGAAACCTAATTAAGACCATCACCATTTGAAGGAAATAAACAACATCCTTACCTACTATAAGAGAATGAAAAAAATATTTAGGAAGCAATAAATAAATAATTCAATTATTCAAATAAAGTTCTTAAATGTTTCTTCAAGTTGTTATAAAAAGTCTTCATGGAATGAAGCCCTTAAAATGGTTGAGAAAGCCCATAAAATTTAACGAATGAATTAGTAAATAAATGAATGTAAGATTTGATTGGAGACTAGATGAGCCTATAGTAGGGATGACAAGATTTACTAACAAACCTCCTCCGGGCCTATAGTTGTATCTCATATTTCTATAATAGGTTCCTCTGTGTATCCCCTTTCCAACTTTGGGTTGGTTCTATGATGATCTATTTTGCAATTATTTATTCATGTTCTCAATTGTCAATTTTGCACCTTCTAGCCTTAATCCTCACTTTCAATCCAAATCTTTTCCTTAGCTCATTTTCAACTCAACCAAGGAGTGTTGGATTCACCTTGTGCCTAGTTATTTTTAATCAAATTTGAGATTGAGTCAAGTGGATCCATTCTCCTTCAATGTAATCATTGTGAAATAGGTTTAGTTCCTAGTTTGAATGAATAAAGTGGAAAACACCCATTTCTATCTATAAAATCTTATATATCCATTATTTGTAGTTTGAGGTTGGTGTCTCATTATCAGAGTTGATGCTCACTTATTTGGATGAGAGGATTGGCATCTCTTGTAGGCTGGTGCTTACGAATTTGATTAGGGATTGTTGTCTCCATCTTGTGTTGTAATTATTGTGGGTTGGTACATACAAAATATTGCAAGTTGTTTATCTTTGTGAGTTTTTATTTGAGTAGTAGATTTGAGAAGCTATTCTCAACCTAGTTTTTCCCTTCTAGATTTCCAAGTATATCAGGTTTTCTCATGAGTTGATGTGCAATTATATTTATCATTTGCATGGGTACTTCAATGTTAAAGTGAGATATAGTAATTGACTTAATGAAAATTATCGTTCATGTTGATGCAATGCAATCTTTTTTCTATTTTTCATGTCGTGAAAAGGACCTTCATTTGAAGTTAAATTCAAATGAAGGTCTTGGATACCTCCAAATTAAAGTCTTTAGATGGGCCTTTCCACCTTGGTCCTTATATATTCCTATTTAAAACCTTAGTATCGATTAACAAATAGAATCAAAATGAGAAGATAATTTGTAAGGTTGTATCCCTTAATAAAAGCTTCCTAAAACCTATAATTTCAAATATATTAAAATTTGATTCTTATCTATTTTTTACATATACCAAGCTATTCATTATAGAATTAAATTTTGTCTAAGTTATAATTAATCACACATAAAACTTATATTAAATAAAATATGTCTAAAAAATTATGAAAAGGATCTATGTATTAGATATTGGTGTTAGCAATCTATGTTTAAGATCTATAATGTTATTTATTTTTTTAATATTTATGTGTTTGGAATAAATGTCACTTTTTTGAAATATTGTTAATTATAAAGATAAGTTATTGAAAAACATATAAAAATATTTATTAAAGTTAAAAATATTATAGAAAAAGTTTGAATGGTGGGACAAGCGGGAAACTCCCCTAGCCATGGGAAACTCCCGCAAATTCTCAGACAATCATCATCCTCCCTTCATCAATCCTACTCTATGAAAGGTTTCTCATGCTAATAATATTTTACATAAAGTTTGAATGGCGGGACAAGTGGGAAACTCCTCTAGCCATAGGAAAACCCTGCAAATTCTCCAAACATCATCATCCTCCCTTCATGAATCCTAATCTATGAAAGGTTTCCCATGCTAATAATCATGATAATAATGGTCATGCAGGTAAAAAATTTAGGTTTCCCCACCATACATTTTCACCATCCTAAAAAATACCACCGAAAGGCCCATGGGAGTAGATATTACAAATGGGGGAAAAGGGGCCATAGATTTCAAAAGAAATCTTTAGAACATGTGGTGTTGAGGAAGTGGGTCCGCAAATCACCCCAAAAACCTCTTGAATATGAGATAGACTCATCTCCTCCAAACATTGGTAGATTTTCTGGAAAGGGTTTGATTAAAGTTACATTCCCAAGATGAGTTTCTAGATACTCAAATTACAAAACTCCAGAAATGGCCCTAAGTGGAAAATTCTTGAATTTGGTTCCTCAAATTGATAATTTATCTCAATGGATTCATGTCTCTTGGTCTGGGGTGAACAAAGTCTTTTATATTAATCATAGAAATGGATAATTCATTGTGGTTTTCTCTAATAAATAGCATAGATATTTATCACATAAAACTAAATCTTGGTTTCTAGATGGGTTTGGTATAATTTACATAACCTTGGGTTTCATATTTTAATCCTTCCTCTTTTATAATCAAATTTTCTCCATTTTTGGTATGTTTGTCATCTCTCGCATTGAAATATAAAGACCTTGAAGTAATATGAACACTTGCAAATTAAATGGACATATCTCTCCACCATTATTTGAGGTGTTTCAAACAAATAGAGCTCCCCCTTCATTTTTTTCTTTTACTAGAATTGGACAAGGAATTCCATAATTCTCTAGAAATCCAATTTTTATTTGGAGTGTGGTCTCAAAAAGTTGTTATTGAAGAACCAATTTCAATTCAAGAAAGTACTAATTGTTTGGGTCACTTAACATCTGATTGCCTTAAAAAAGGGGCATAAGAAATTAGGGCTTGTGAGGATCTGGCTATCAATTTTTCTTTATGCTCCCTCTCAAGGAAACATGATGATATTCTCTTTCTAGAGATACCTATTCGAGTACTTCATCATTTGAAGGCTCCATAATTAAACAAAAAATTCAAAAGTTTTGTCTAGACTTTCCAACAAAGTGGCTTCACAACCCTCTTCACCTTAAAGTTTTCTCTTCTAGCTCTTCTCCTTCAGTGTTGTCTCTTAGTTGGTGTTGGAATGATCAAGTCCAAATTTTGTGTAAAGATTAGAAGACTGATAGATTGGAAATGTAATTTACTTTTGAAGAAATTAAAGAATGTGTTTGTATCACCCTTCTTTCTCTGATCCCTTCCTAGCGGGCTAGATCCAAAATTGGACTTTTGGGTATATAATTGAGTAAATGTTTTATACCAGAGTTTAGAGGAACTTCAAGTCAACCAAACCTTGCACAAAAATTGTTAATGCATGTTCCCTTTGTTACCAAAAACCATTTGAATTATTATACCTTACCAGTCTCTTGCAACAAATGTATTCTACAAGAAGAGAAGCTTCCTAGTCAAAGGTACTACCTTCATTAAGGTAGTCAAAATTGAATGGTATCTTAGATTTAATTGTAAAATTGAACTTCCTTGTTGATGAGGTACTAGGTATAGCTTGAGCTCACAAAATGGAGGAAACATATACTCAAGATTAGTCTTTAGAACCAGAGAATGATTTGCATGAGTGGATTAATGACCTACTCTCCCTTTAGTCTCAAACTTAGATGATCCTCTTCCTATTGCTATCCTTAAAACACCCATTGCAAAATCTATTTTAAAGCCCTCTCAAAAAGGAAAAGGGGAAAGGTGGAGAGCCCTCAAAAAATAAGAAAACAAAAGAATAACTTAAAGAAAGAATCCAAACTACTATGGATGATGACCTTGGCCTATGGAGATCTTGATGCTTTCAACATAAAATATAAGAACTATAACATGGAATTTTAGGGGCCTAAATGCGCCCCTAACAAAAAATTCCTCATAAAATCTTGATTTGAGGCTAGTGGGGAAAATATTGTAATGTTGCAAGAAACTAATTTTTTTGAAGATGAATGCAACCAACCATTTTCCAAATGGAAAAAGTGGAAATTTGTAGCCTTTGCATCTATAGGTGCCTTAGGTGGGGTGGCTATTTTGTGGAAGGATAGATTCATTTAGGTACCAAATATTGTAGGAAAAGCTAATTGGATTCATATTTAGGTTAAATACTTTAGCACAAGTTTTCAATTGCTGAATGTTTATGGTCCAAACTAAACAGTTGGAAAGAAGCTCCTCTAGGATTCCTTGTTAGTAGAATGTGAAAACATCCCTGATGATCTAGTCATTATTGGAGGTGATTTCAATGCTATTCTATCTCTACAGGACAAAGTTGGTGGAATAATACCTCCTCTAAAAGATCTTCAAGATTTTAATGATTTTGTGTCAAATAATGGCATTGAGGACTCTGTCCCATTTAACAAAAAAATTATTTGGATGAATAAAATGAAATATTTCCTCCATATTGTAGAAATATTGGATAGATTTTTTATCAAACCAACTTGGGTTTCTCACATGGTTTCTATAATTTAAAAGTTTTGCCTCTTCCAGGTTCATACCACTTTTCACTACAACTTAATTTATCCTTTGGTGTGGCTCAACAAAATCTAAAGTCATCCTTCAAGTTTGAGAAGATGTAGTTTAAGGATCCATCCTTTCTTCCTCTCCTAAAGTTTTGGTGGAAAAATTCTCCTTTCATTTAGGGATCCAGAAGTATCAAATCTGAAAAAAAAAAAAGATTCTTAAAGTGCCCATCAAAGATTGGAATAAACAAGCTTTCAAAAACATCTTTACTTCTAAAGTTGAACTTGAAGAACAAATATCTACAATTAATGCAAAGATTTTTCAAAATGGTATTAATGCAGTTTCTCACCAAGAACAAGAGCAGGTTCATAAAGCATATGAAGAGGTCCTTACAGGAGAAGAGATATTTTGGAAAAAAAAACCAAGAGAACTTTGGCTTAAATATGGGGACAGAAACACCAAATTCTTCCACACCTCTGCCAAATTGAGATATATTTCCAACTCATTTATTTTAGATTAAGTAATCTTCAAGGGATCTTCTTGTAGGCAATGACAAGATTCAAAATGAGGCAACTCATTTTTTCTCCAAACTCTTTGCAACTCCTCATGTTAAGGTAGATTTAGATGTAGATGACCTTCAGGGACTTTTAGACAACATCCCTTCCTTGGCTACCAATCAAGATAATGTAGACCATTTTAAACCTTTCTTCCTCAAAGAAGTAAGAATTTTTGTATTTTCTGTCTCCTAAAAAAGATCAAGGACATGATACCTTAATTGCTCTCTTTTTCCAAAAAAATTAGTAATTCTTAGGGTCTGATGTTTGGAAAGCCTTGGAAGAGGCAAGAAGGAACAAGAATGTCCCCAAAGAATTTAACATTTTCTTCTGAGCTCTTATTCCTAATTTTTTTTTCCTTGATACCTTCACTTATTTTAGACCAATATCTTTTTGCAACATAATTTATAAGATCTTCACTACAACTATTTCAATTAGGCTTGCTAAGATTATTCTTGAACTTATCTCAAAAGAACAAGGAGGTTTTGTACCTAGGAAGGAAATTGTTGAGAGCATTTTGATTTCTCATGAGGTTCTTCACTCCATCAATCAACATAAAATGGATCAATGACTATAAAACTTGATATGTTGAAAGCATATGATAGAGTTATCTGCAAAGTGTTAGAGAAGGTCATTATCAAGTTTGGTTTCTCAAACAACTAGAGTAGATGGATCATATCTTGTTTACTAGGTGTTAATTTTTTTTTCCTAATTAATGGACATCCATGTGGCTTCTTCTCTTATTCACAAGGAGTCAAGAAAGGATACCCACTATCCCCTTCCTTATTCATCATTTTGATAGAGGCCCTTAGCTAGTCCATTGCAACCAAACACCACCTGAATTTGTGGAAAGAAGTCAAAATTCCTCATTCAAAGGTGGCTATTACATATATCCTTTTTGTTGATGATACTATTTTTTGGTGAAGAATCAATGAAAGAAGAACAAACTATTAAGTTGGTTTTGGACAAGTATTATCATGTTAAAATTCAGAAAATTGATGCATCCAAATCAAAAATATTTTTCCAAAACGATTCTTTAAATGTCTCCTTTAGATTATCTAATTTCCTTGGATTAAAATAAGATGTGCTCCCAATTAAGTATCTAGGCATTCCTCTCTTTGTAGGAAAGAACAAAGGATCATTTTGAGCTAACATTTGAACTTCAATATTAAACTATTATTTTTGTAGTGGGTAGACTCCTAATGATTAAGTTTGTCTTGGCCACCATTCCCAATTAAATAATGTCAATCCTACCTATTTGTAAGGGGATATTGGCTGGTATATAATCCAAACTTCAAATATTCCTCTTGAAAAGGAATAAAGACCCTAAAGAAAACATTCATTATTATCCTATGAAAAGGTGTGCACGCCCAAATATGTTGGGACATATGCATTCACAATTTGGAGTGCATGAATATGAATTTAGGTGCAAAGCTGGTTTCACAGATGTTTTCAAATCACAACTCTAAATGGGATTCAATCATGATAGAAAAATATCTAAATTCAAATGCCCTGAAAGGAATTTTCACAGTTGTCAATCATCCATCAAGATCTCATATGTGGAACTTTGTGGCTTAATTGTAGAAAGGTTTTTCTTCCTTACTTAACCTGGGTTATTCATGATGAAAATATAAGATCTATTTTAGAGGACTCTTGGAATGGATTCCCACCTTAAACAAATTGGTAGCCTTGTCACATTTTGAAGCTATTCTCAAAGAATTTTGGGGAGAAAAGTTAGTGACTAATTTTTCATTAAAGAACATACTGGGGTGAGAACAACATATTGGCAATACCTTTCTACCATTGATATTCCTATAGATCAAAGAAGTATTATAGATCAAAGAAGTATTTTACAAAGGGAAATCAATCAGAGATTTTTACATTTTCAGGGCGTTTATGATTGTCTTATTTGCTCTCCCTCTCCCTCTAGTAGTTATTCACTTAAGAAATATTACAATATTATTAGAGACCCTAACCCCAATGCAAAAGCAAGATGTTTTCCCTTATGTTGGTATGCTTTAGGCCTCCCGAATGTGGGCTCTTTTGCTTAGTTATCATTGAAAGGTAAAATTTTAACTAGTGATAGGATATCCTTGCTTGGGATTTCTCCTATCTTCAATTATGTGTTATGTGATATGGAAACTAAAAAAATATAAAATTAGAAATTAAATTGTCCTTTTACAAGGACTTGTTGGATGTGGCTTCAAGAAAAACTTCACTAGAGTGCACCTCTTTAGTCGGACTTGAAAGAAATTTTTCAATATTGGCCTCTTCTTTACCAAAATTTCTTATTTTCTATTGTGTGGAAGGTTTCTCCTACTAACTTGATCTGGAACATCTGGTGGGAAAGGAATAGACACTTTTTTAGAAAATAAAAAAACTTTCTAGATTCTATTCTCATTAACATTGAAAAATTAATTTTAGAATCAGTAAATGCATCTACTATTTAAAGTAAAAGAATTAACTCTTGTTTCTCATCTGAAAAGACCATGATTCTTTTAGTTGGAAACATATAACTCTCTCATTCAAAGGAAGTATCCTAAATAATATGACAATGAAAGTTAATAGGAAGGAAGTTAAATGGAAACCTCTTGAGAATAATTTTGTTAAATTTAATTTTGATTGGGCCTCAAAAGGAAACCCAAGTATCTTGGGTGTGGGATGTGTCCTAAGAGATTCTAGCAGCTACAACCCTGCTTAACATGAATAAAATGGTCGAAGCAAGAGCCCTAGTAATTGGTTTCAATTTAGCAATGAAATTTAAAGTGAGGTAGGTAATCATTGAAGGGGATTCATAGATTACAATTTCAACACTTAAGAGATTTAAAGCCCCAAATTGAAAAATTAATTATATTCTTTAGGAAGCTTGGGATATCCTACCATCCTTCAACAACTACCAGCCCTTCATTGTTACAAATAAGAAAACAAGGTGGTGGATGTCCTAGAAAATCGGGGTTGCATTCTTGGTGTTGTTGAGGAATTTTATAACCAAGTTGAAATTATGGCTGATCCAATGATATACTCTTATATAAAAGATGATGTTGGTCACATCTAACTTATTTTTACTTGGTTACTTTTAGGTCTCTTTGATATTTAATTTTTCCTTAAGTTTTCGGACGTCACAGGCTCTTATTTTTTTATTTGAAGGCCTTATTCTTGGGATGAGAATTCTCCTTCTTAGTTTGAACACTATCTTGCAAATTGTTCAACTTTTTCAGATTCAAGTTCCACTCAGCCATCAGGCCCACAAATCTAGTGTGAAAAGAAATGGAAGGGGTCTTGGAAATTCTTCAAGTCATGTGTGATTTATGATGCTTTTGGCCCCATGAATGTGTTCTTTCTTAACAGTGAGGGCTTGTTCCCTAATGATGTTAGAGAAAATATTTATAACTTTTTTGCAAGTTTGGCCATGATAGTGATCAAGTTCAACTTGTATAGTTAGAAAATGGAAGAACTTCCACGGGAGACTGGTTTAGCCTTCCGAGTAAGTGGTTTGGGGTCATGAAAAGCACCTTGATTGGGTCCCTGATCTTGACATGGCTTCCCCCTTGATCTACCTTTCTATCCACCATTTTCTGACCTGATTTCTGCATTCTGGGATACAGACCTGTGTTTCTAGGATTTAGGGATAGGGTCGACCTCCTAGGACAGGGTCGACCTCAACCCTGACCTAGGACAGGGCCGACCTTGACCCTATCCCAAGGTCCAAATCCTGGGAAATTTTGGTTTCCCAGATGTCGGTCCTCACAAAAAGTTTCCTCCTACTTCCGGGTCGGCTATTTCAGGTTTCAAAGTGTGGATTCCTAAATTGTATTTAATATAGGTACTCTCCTAGGGGTAAAGGCTTTAATGGTGATTTAATTATCCTATGTAGGCCTCCTTACAAGATTGTTCCTTAATTTCATATAAAAGGGAGCTTTCTCCTCTCATTTTCTCAAAGTCTTCTAATGGCGATCAAGCATTCTCAAACTATCTTCAAGTGCGATTCAAGCAAGCATTCAAGAAAGATTTCAAGCAAGCATTCATCCATTCAAGCATCCATTTTCATGAAGGAGATCCATTGGAGGCCATTGAAGGATTCAAGCTACAAGGTGCCCTTTTGGTGATCTCTCCATCCATCTTCTTCCAAGCCTTTTTCAAGATCAAGAACCCATCCAAGACTTGGTGTTGGAGATCTATAAGTAAGAGATTGAAGACATCCTACCATTCTACATTCCATATTTTGAAGCATACTTGTGGATTCATGGATTTGAATCCGCCACAAGGACTTTTCAAAGCAAGGTGAATTTATGCATTTACTTTGTCCATTTCTGTAAATTCAATTATATATATTTAAGGTTAATTCCAAAATTGGGGTTTGACCAAGGCAAACGCCTCCCCCACAACAAACAAACCTTTCTTTTTGTAGGTACAGGTTTAGGACTGTAGATCTGAGACCAGATTTGGATACCCTTTTCAGATTTCTTTCAGACTGTGCGAACAGGGACACAATCAGATATGTGCAGGACAGGGTTGGAAAAAGTGGTACAAGGTTGACCTTTTTCATAAGACGACATCAAAATGGGAAAATATTTCTGGGTTTTGTTCATCTCTGCGTTCTGGTTCGGGTTCAACTATTAGATTTTCTAGAAACAGCCTACAGATCTCAGAAACTAGCAATCTTTAATCTACACTATTTTAAGGTTGGTACTTCATCTCATCCATTTCAATTCCTAGAACTATCATATAGATTCCTTTCTAAAATGGGAATTTAAGATCTTTCCTCTTTTCTCTCATTTCCAAATGGATGATTCATTTGTGCATTGATCCTTCTTTTGGGTTAATCAATTTGGATCTTTCATTTGTGCATTTGAGGT
>MU226329.1:1761085-1778157 GCA_018584345.1 Thuja plicata | reverse complement strand
AATTAAGTGTAAGATGTGAATTAGGGTTAAGGATTTCAACACACTATAATAATTAATCAATCAATCAAACCCCCTTTCCAATCTTTATATGTTATCCTTAACATTCCCTCAATTCACCTCCTTCACACAACTAATGATCAAAAGTGTTGATGTCTCCCCCGTTTACAAAAATTCTATTTTTTGTTGTTATCTCAGTCCTTAGTACTGACATGTGTAATCAAGATGCTTAGAATGTGTTTGGCTCTTTCCGTAGTTAAGTTCCATGGTTTTCAGTTGAGTTCTTTTTTTATCTTGCTAGTCTCTTCTATTTTCATGGTCGAGCTATGCTCCCATATTTTGAGAAAACCTACTTTCAATGTATTTCCTTCTTGTGATTCCCCTTACTATTAATAAATTTCACGTTCTATGTATTTTTCTAAAAAAAATTAAAAATATTTATCCAAAATCTAAACACAAAATATCAAACATTACTAGTTCACACAGTCTTTAAAACTATTAATAGTTTATTTGTTATAAGTGACCAAAAATGATATTTTTGTAAAGAATCTTGATTTCAATGTCCCACTTTGGCCAAAAAGTTGGGAAAATTATTGTGGAATCACCCCACTATATATTCATTGCTATATTTTTACAAGAGCCATATATGTTTACATGTTTTCTTCCCCACTATATTTTCTTTCATGTATAGCTTTTCTCTTCTTCAATTCATAATATCCTATGGATACAACCAATTGAATGAAGGCATGTATTGTCACTAAAATTCCTATGTTAAAATTTTAAGTAGGGACAATTGCAATAAAGATTCATCACCATTCTTGGACAAATATCATTGCATGAGATGCTTTATACTTCACATGTTCCTTTTTATCTTATGACCACTATATTAGGCACACGTCATCATTTTCTAAGGTGAAACTTTATACCTTTACTCATTTTATTCTTGTTCCAATTTCTTTAACAATTGACAATGTTTTGTTTTGTACTTGATTTTCATTTGTGAGACATAAGCTAGTCATGTAAATATTTTCTTCTTTTGCAATTTCCAATAGATATAACATACCAAATTATTTACAAATGATACCTTATATTGTTTGTTACTTGACATTGAAACCCTTCCATATCTTTTTAATCTACCAATATTTTACATGTCACATGCATCTTGTGAGTGTCTCATACTTTGGAAATGCATGATGATTATGAATTACATAGTGTGGATAAAAAATGGTGAAATTTGCATACCCATGTCATTTCCCATTTAGTTTTATGCACATCCAAAGGAAATGCCTTGATAAATGTACATATCAACAAATATCATGGCTAGAGATTAAACGTGATGGTAAAATTTGCATACCCATGATATTTTCCATTTATTTTTGTGCCAATTTATAAGGGTTGCATAGTTGAGAATAAAATACAATGGTGAAATTTGTATATCCATGCCTCTTTCTATTTAATTTTGTGCACATATTTAGGAAATGCCTTGATAATTGTACATATCAATAAATGATACAATTCTACGCAAAGTTGGGCTAATTTCCATATCATTTACCCACCCACATACACACATGTTTTTATGTACTCAACCTCTATCTTATCCTTATATAGATGCACTCTAATACATTCACCTTATCCACATATTTTTTCTATTTTTCAATGCACCTACACTAATATAGTCATTAGCCACCTAAATTTAATTGGTTTCCAACTAGGGCCATTTTTGATGTCACGAGGTTAATCCTATAGTTGTAAAATTGACCCTTTCATTTTCAATTTTTAAATTCAAATTGTGGATGGATGCCCCCTCATTTATTGGCTTGAATTGACTAAGTATTGATTTTATTAAAAAAATGCTATTCACTCAGATTTAGAGGCATTCAATACATGCATTCTCAAAAATCTAGATTTTTCAACTCCTCTCTATCCAAAGATCATTAAAGAGAAATCAATACCTACAAATTTTAGTTTGGTTCTTTAAAGGAGTAAGAAATTTTTAAACCTTCTTAGGACTTTGCTACTTGTCTTCAAAAAAATATATACATATTTGTGGGGTTTGACATAGGAAAACACATCTCCTTGCAACATAATGATAGCTCCCTTTTAAGGTATTTAAAAGATTGCTTAGCCCTTAAAGACTATAAAGGAAAAAAAGAAAGAGAAAATGAATGAGAAAAATTCTACATTACGTAATATCGAGTTCAAACTTAGAGAATTAACTTACATTTGTGAATTCAACCTTGATCTAAAATGTACATTTTATATATAGCATACATCCAACACTAGATCGTAGTCTTTATTTTTTGAATATTTTTTTTTAATAATATTCATTCTTCAATCTACAATTTGGCATTCCTAATTATATTTACTTTCCTAACATAATTACCATAGTTATTAATTTATCAATTTTAATTATCATCATGCATTAATATAAACAATTTTCATTGAGAGATTTCCTAAACAACAAAACATCATGTCATAATCATATACAAACTAAAACACACCTGGCATATAATTTTAAAAAACCTATTAAATAACTGAATACTTATATCTTCTAATTTAATTTTAGTAAATATCTATATCAATTTATATTTAATTGAATGCATTTAATTTATACTCAAAGAAGCTATATTTTCCTCTACAATAATTGAAGCCTCAAGATCCACCTACTTCACATCTTCTAAATGCTTATAAACCTAATCAAAATGTTTATAGAGTACATAGGCAACACAAATTTAAAGTATTTAGCAATAGAGATATGACTTTTTGAGTAGATCTTTATCTTTTTTCTTGAATATTCTTTATTAAAATGCACTCTTCAATCATATAGCTAAGTACTATCTTTATATTTTTATTCCCAACATAATTACCATAACTATAAATTTATTAATTTCAATTATCATCATGGATTAATATAAACTAATTCTATTAAAAGACATGAAACTAAAACACGTTCCACATATTTTACATTTAGACTGATAATATCCTTATTAAACTTGCCGTAGGCAATATACTATTGCATTCACTTCTCACAAATAGTGAATTAGTTTTGCACCAATCAACCAATCATAAATCACTATTTTTATTCGTTCTACTATTTGTAAAGTTTAAATATTTATTTATGAATTAAATATATTCTATAAATTACTTTGGTTCAATTGATTTGGTCTTATAAGACCCCTTTTTTCGGAAGTATTGAGTTTTTTTCCCAAGATTTTCCGAACACAATGTTAAAAAAAATTAATTAGGTGCATTATTTTTATTATACTTTAAATATAATTTTATTCAAAATAATTTTTAGAATTACAAATAATAATAATAATAATTTATTTTAAAATTGATTATTAAGCTCGTCGATCGACTGCATTTTTTGATGCTCGTTTCTTCTATGGCGGATGCTCAACGTACCTCCATCTCTGACGATCGCGTTTCCTCGACTAAGCTAGGTGTGTCATTTCCAAATAATGTAACATGTTTAGTATATTGAATCCGCAGCCTCCCTTCTCACCAATGGCAGAAACTGTACCCTCTACCTTGGCTCCCACTAGGGCACCCATTAATTCCATGCCAGTAGAGTCCATTAATAACATCGATGGCACCAAATCTTCATCTAGCCCTGCCAAGTATTTCACGTCTGTTGTTACCAACACCTCTTCGACTGTTTCTGCGGATGCTAGGTTTGAATTCTCTGTGCAGGATGGATCTCGTAAAATCGCTAAGGACACTGGGACCCTGAAGTCTTTCTCCATTTCTCCCACTTTCGAAATGGTTAGTGAAATTAACAAGGGAAAAACTAGGTTAAAAAACTCTGCTATCTTTTTTGTTGCTGTCGAAGTTGATAAATGCCTAGCTCGTAACTTTCTTGATGACTAGTTCCATAACTTCTGGAATTTAAAGCTAGGGTATCAAATTTATTTTTGTAGGCAAATTCAAAGAGGTTTATATGTTATCTTTTTCAATAATTCAGATGCCCAAGAAGATATTTTCAAAAAACAATACTGGTCTATTGGAAATACTTCATTCTGTGTGCTTGCATGGACACCAGAAGCCGTCCATGATGAAGTTCTTTCCCTATCCGCTCGGAGATGGATTTTGGTTAAGCAACTCCCTCTATTTCTCTGATGTTTTTTACCTCAGCTTATTGAACCTATGGGTAAAGTCATAAGAGTCGATGATACCTCCAGGCTTGTCCCTCATATGGACGCTAGAGCCCTTGTATCCCTAAAACTAGGCATGGATATCCCTAATAATTTGGACATCAACATCTTGGAAGACTCTTATTCTTTCCCTATGGAGGTTTTAGGAGGTCTTAATGCTTGTTTTCTATGTAAGCATGAGGGAAATTTGAGGAAGGATTGCCTGATCATTCATAAAATCCCTCAGCTATTAAAACCGCTCATCATTCCATTACACCCGTGACTACTAAACCTAATCATGGATCACTTGCGACACCATCTTCTCCCTAGGTTGTGCCCTCTGTTGCTTCCTTAGACAACACCCCACCACCCAACACCTCTCCACCATCCCAAGCCATCGATAATTCTGCGGTCGACACTAGGCCCAGCACCTCCCATACCCAAATTGATGGCTTCCAAGTTGTAACCAAGAAGAGAAGAAGGAAGAACAATAAACCTCCCCTAGTTTCTCCACTTTCGCATCCTGAGAAGGCATTCGACACCCTCCTCCAAGAGTCCCAAACCACCGCTTCATCCCCAACTATCACCAAAGGCACTCTGGGTATGGATCTTGCCTATGGTCATTAGCATAAAATGTTAAAGGAATTGGATGAGGACTACTTCCTTGAAGTCATCCCCGCTTTATCCAAATCTACCCAACAATCTATCCCTAATAAAAGTTTACCTTCAGTTTTGAATTCTGGAGAAGCTTCTAACCCTGCCATAAACATGGATGTTATAGTGTCACCTTTATCTGATGAAGATGAATTTGATAACAAAAGTGACTTCCCCAAAACCAAATGTAGAGGGAGCCCCCTGGCTCTAAGAATAAAAACCCCTCAGGAACCAAGTATAGGGAGATCCCCTCTACTTCCAGCTCTCCTACCAATGAGGTGACGACCATTATTTTCTTCTGACCCCCTACTGGTTCAGTATGAGTTGCATTTCTTGGAATATATGGGGCCTTGAATCCCCTGACCTAAAATGTATTGTTAAACGCTTCTTAGATACTATTAACACTATTGATATTTTGATGCTACAAGAATTAAAAACTACAGGTTACATGCTTGATGTTAACTTAAATTTTATCTGGAATGAAGTGGCTAAAATTTACTCTAATCATCCTAAGGGTAGGGGAGGGGTTGGTTTACTTGTCCACCCGAAATGGATTAACTCCATTATGGATAAAGGTGTGTCCCCCTAGAATAGGGCTGCATGGATGACTTTAAATATTAATGGCTTCAACTTTGGGGTTTGCTCCATTTATGCTTCCAATGATTTCAAGGAGAGAGCGGATCTTTGGGATTGGTTGTGCTCTCTCCTGAGCTATCCTTGGATCTTTTGGGGAGACTTCAACATGGTTGATTCCCAGGAGGATAAACTAGGGGCATCCCCTTCTCCTGGAAAGATTTTGAAAAAACCCATTGGCTTAGTTTCAAAAATGATAAAAATATTTTTGATCCCCTGACAAGGAATAAAACCTCCAGGCAAGTCCTTTGGCATACGTGGTGTAATTTTCAACAAGGTAGTGCTAGAATTTTTTGCCAGGCTGGATATATTCTATTCTGATAAGAATTTATTCTCTTTCCTCCCTAACAAACAAGGCTTCCCTGTCATTGTGACCCCCACCGCCCTTTTTGACGATCACCCCATCTTTGCTTTGATTAGGATTCATAACTCCCCTGATCGACATATAACGAGTAACCCAAAGTTCATTCTCAATACCTCTCTACTCCAGGGTGAGGACATCCTTTCCGCCATCAACCTCCTTAGACTCATCAACAAAAACAACCTTCCCTCTCTTTCCCCTACTAAATTATGGAACCAAAACATCCTCTCGTAGAAAGCCTTGCTCCAAACTTTAGGCCAAAAGAATGCCAAAGACTACAAATTCACGGAGAAATTGCTATCTTCAAAACTCCATTCCACTGAGATAAACATTCAGTCCAATCCTAGTGATGCTAATCTTATTAATCAAGTTTCTAAAGCCAGATCGGACCTTAGACAACACCAACAAATTAAAACCAGAGGAGCTAGAATTAGATCCCGTGCTCACTGGCTTCAATTTGGAGATAGAGGATCCAATTTTTTTTTAATCTCCTCAAGAAAAAACACTCCAATGAATCTATTGATAGAATCATTGTTGATAACATTGAGATTGACAATCTGAAAGACAATAAAGCTGCCTTTGCATCCTTCTACAAACACCTCTTTACATCCGAGGACTTTGAGGAGGCCAAATGTCTTAGAAACAAGATCAGGCCTCTTATCCCCAACATAATATATGCTCATGATGCTACCCTTCTGGGTTGTGATATCTCTATTGAGGAAATTAAGAAAGCTATTAACTCTTTCAAGAATGATAAGGTTCCCGGGCCAGATGGGCTGCATGTGGAGTTTTATAAGGCCAATATAGATTGGATTTGCTATGATCTTTATGACTTGTACCATGAAGTCTTTAATAATGGCTCTCTGGGAAACACTATTAACAGGGGTATTATTAAATTAATCCCTAAGGATGGTGACAAGGCTCTTATTAATAATTGGAGGCCGATCACCCTGCTCAATGTGTCATACAAAATTATTCCTAAGATATTGGTTCTTAGAGTGGAAACAATTCTTCCCAACATCATTTGCCCCTCTCAGACTGGTTTCATTAAGGGTAGATTCATTCTTGAAAATTTGATAACTGCTTGGGAAGCTATGGATTGGTCCAAATACTCTCAACAGAATAATGTCATGTTGTTACTTGACTTTGAAAAAGCTTATGATAGGATCAAATGAGATTTCATCTCCATGATGCTGGAAGCTTTTGGATTCCCTCTGATATTTTGCAATTATGTTAAACTCCTTCTTAAAGATGCCTCTGCTCAAGTTGATGTGAATGGCTCTATCTCTGATCCATTCTCCCTTGGCATATCTATTAGGTAGGGCTACCCCCTTGCCCCTGCTCTCTTTGTTATTGCCTCTGATGCTCTTACTTACATCCTTAGGGACAAATCCCTCTCCCAGTCTATCAAAGGGATCACTTTGCCCAACAATATGAGCTTATTAACTCTCAGTTTGTTGATGATACTACTATATTTTTTGAAATCTCTGATAAGAACTTTTGTGCTCTGCATGACAATCTTAGCTCTTTTTGCACCATCTCAGGCACTAGGCTGTCCCAATATAAATCCATATGCCTTGGATGGAAATATCAGCCCCCGGATTGGTTTGACAAGTACACCTTTCAATGGGGTGGGCCTCATCAGATTGTTAAATACCTCGGTATCCCTTTCTCTATGGAACCTTCCACCAAGGAGATGTGGGGTTGGGTCAAGGGAAAAATCACCAAAAAGCTTGGTAAGTGGCACAATAAGTCTCTCTCTTTGGCTGGAAGAATTCAGGTTTTCCAGAAGGTTCTCTCCTCTTACAATATCTACTACCCCTCAGCATGGATGTTTAATAACTATCAAATTCTGGAAATTCAAAAGACTATTAGAAACTTTCTTTGGTCGGATGGTAAAGGGACCAAAAAGTTCCACGCTGTTAAATAGGATTGGTGCCACACTGAAAAATTGCTTGGGGGGCTTGGTCTTAAAGATATTAAAACTCAAGGGATTTCCCTTACTGCTAAATGGATTTTCTGCTCTTTAGATGGCTATGAACCATGGAAAGTTCTTATTAGAGGTAATATTGAAAGAGGCTTCCCCAAAAAAGCTAAATCTTGGAAAAACTTGCCCCTTTGTGACCTCCTTGTGGGAGACTTCCCTATTTCGGTCTAAGGATCTGCAGTCTTTAAAACTATATGGAAGGCCTGGTCCCATGTTAAACATCTTATCTCTAATAAGAACTTCCATGATAATAACCTTCTATTTGGTGAAAGGTCCCTTTGGTGGAATCTTCACATCTCTGGCAAACCGCTTGCACTCTCTCAAGGCTACTTTGCTAGAGCATGGAACAGTTTGGGTATCTCACAATTTATAAGCTTGTTTGAACATGACAGACTTATAAGTTGGGAAGTGCTCAATACTAGATACAACATCCCTCTTTCTCAAAAGAAAACTTACAACATGGTTGCTAAAGCTTGTAAGGATCTTCCCACCACCTGTCACACTGACTCCCACATATTTCTTAATATTAAATGGCCTAATGGTACCATTGTTAATAAACTTAAAGCCAAGAACATCTACAAAATCTTGAACCATAATGATGCTATCATCACCCATGTCAATAAAATGTGGTATACTGATATGGATGCTAACACTTGGAAAAAATACTTTGACAAACTTTGGAGATCTCTCGTTGACCCTAAGATTAGCTCCTTCAAATGGCTTACTCTCCTTGATAGGTTTCCTATAAGGAAAGACCCCTCATGCACTGAAATTTGTAAATTCTGCAAGCTCCCTGAATTCGGCAGGCATATCCTCTTCGACTGTACTTTTGCCAATGGAATTTGGCTCATGTTTGGTCTTACTTATCCTAAATATCTTAATATCTTTGAAATTATTAATGGACATGTCAATGGCTTAAACAAGGATACTAATTTGTTTTGGAATATTTTGTCTTCTAACATCCTTTGGTAGATTTGGAAATGCAGGAATGAAGAAAAATTTCAAGAAAATCCTAGGGTCCTTACTGAGCTTTATTGTAAACTCAATTTTTCTAAAATCTCTTCGCAGGTATCTATTCACATGCTACTTGAGAGGGATAAGCTGAAACGGTTCCTGCAGACGGGGCACTCCACAATGTTCATGTTTGAGATGAAAGACGGGTATGAGTGGAGAAGACACATGGACAATCTTGCTATTTTTGATGAAATCGTCAAGAAACTCCATGAGGAGCTCAAGAAGAACAAAAATGCCACGAATGACCAAATTTTCATGCTATCTCAAATCCAAGCTAAAAAGAACATCGTCTGGATGGAAGGCCCCCAGGAGTGGACTGCCTGGACTGACACCTATTATGATATTCTTCATTAAGTGTTGGATTTTAACTTGCTTTTTGATGTTTTGAATATGTATTTAACTGCTCCGCATGTACTTCATGTGATTCCATCCGGATGAGGCTGTGCCTCTTTTTGACACTTTGACACTATATGGTGTAACTTCTTTTTGATCAACTTATTACCAATACAAAAAAATACTTTTGAAAATTTTAAAATATTTCTTTTAATATTATTTTTTATTTCTTATAGTGATTGGTATTATATATTATTTTCAAATTTTATTCAAATTTATTTCAATAATTATTATGTACTCATATATTATTTATTATATAATTTTTTTAATAATTTAATGTTATTAAAAATTTCATAGAATTTATATCTTAAAATTTAGTTAATTATAAATTAATTATGTTATGATATAGCATTTATTAAAATAAATAAGAATATTTTTTAAGAAATGCATATAATTAATATTTAATTTTTTAAAAGGCATAAAAGCTTCCATAACTATCAAAAAATAAAAAAAAATTAATTATATATTATATGATATAAAAAAATAAATAACATTATCTATATATATATTTGTAAAAGTTACATATATTAAATTATTAAAATTTTCATATAATATACATATTAAAATTTCTAAATTATATAATATAATTATTATAAAAATAAAATAAATTAAAAACTAGATCTCTATATCAGTTTATGCTAATTAGATGTCTTTACTCAATCCTTAAAGAAGCTATATTATTATCTTTATTTTTTCTAATATTCTATATTAATATGCATTCTTCAATCATTTAATTAAATGCTATCTATTATATTTTTATTTCTAACTTAATTATCATAACTATAAATTTATTAATTCCAATTACCATGAATTAATATAAATTAATTCTATGAAAAGACATAAAACTAAAACACATCCTACATATTTTATATTTTAGTATGATTAATCCTTTCTTTATTAAAAATTGGGTCCCTATATCAATTTATGCTCAATTAGATGTCTTTACTCAATCCTTAAACAAGCTATATTTTTATCTTTATTTTTTTTAATATTCTTTATTAATATGCTTTCTTCAATCATTTAATTAAGTGCTATTGAAAAACTAAAACACGTCCCACATATTTTATATTTTATATCAATTTATGCTGAATTAGATGTCTTTACTCAATCTTTAAAGAAGCTATATTTTTTCTTTATTTTTTTGAATATACTTTATTAATATGCATTCTTCAATCATTTAATTAAGTGTTATCACACATATTTTACATTTGAGACTTGATAATATCCTTATTTATTAAAAACTAGATCTCTATATCAATTTATACTCAATTAGATGTCTTTACTCAATCTTTAAAGAAGCTATATTTTTTGAATATTCTTTATTAATATGCATTCTTCAATCATTTAATTAAGTACTATCTATTATATTTTTATTTCTAACTTAATTATCATAACTATAAATTTATTAATTCCAATTACCATGAATTAATATAAATTAATTCAATGAAAAGACATAAAACTAAAATAGGTCCCACATTTTTAACATTTTAGACCGATAATATCCTTATTTTATGATAAACTAGATCTCTATATCAATTTATGCCCAATTAGATGTCTTTACTCAATCTTTAAAGAAGCTATATTTTTATCTTTATTTTTTCCAACATTCTTTATTAATATGCATTCTTCAATCATTTAATTAAGTGCTATCAATTATATTTCTATTCCTAACTTAATTATCATACTATTAACTTATTAATTCCAATTACCATGAATTAATATAAACTAATTTTATGAAAAGACATAAAACTAAAACATGTCCCACATTTTTTACATTTCAAACCGATTAATCTTTATTCTATTAAAAACTAGATCTCCATATCCCTATCTATTTGCACTCAATTAGATGTTTATTTTCCTTGAATATTCTTTATTAATATATTCAAAGACCCATTTGACATATCCTTATATTTTACATTTCAAACCAATTAATCTTTATTTTATTAAAAACTAGATCTCCATATCCATATCTATTTATACTCAATTAAAAGTTTATTTTCCTTGAATATTCTTTATTAATATATTCAAAGACCCATTTGACATAAGACCCATTTGACATATCTATATCTATTTATACTCAATTAGATGTTTGTTTTCCTTGAATATTCTTTATTAATATATTCAAAGACCCATATGACATATGCTCAATGTTTATAAATGTTGATCTCTACACCAATTCACACTCAACTGATAACATTTACTTAATCCACAAAAAAGCTCTACTTTCCTCTACCAAAGCTCCAACCACCTACTTCACATCTTCTCAATGCTTCAAAACACCTCAAAATAAAGAAGATTAGCTTACAATTCAAGAATGCAAATGACTCACAAGCTGCCCTTCCCTTCCCTTCAAGCAAAGCAAGCAATATTCTCTCCCCCTATATATTCATCTTTTGTCCCCCACATCCCAATGCCTAATGACCACCACTATACAATCAATTCCTCTCCAAATTTGAGAAACCATACAATCAATTCATCTCCAAAATTTTGGAAACCATGGATCATCATCATCATATACCCAAGCCCCACATTTTCTCATTTCTCCTCTTGCTTTCTCTCTCAGGTACAAACTCACTATGCAACTCCATAAAAAACCCAAATGGGTACACCTTATCTTCCTAACATAGATCTCTCTTTTGATGCAGGATATGTAGTGGAGGCCCATTGGAAGACATTGAACATAGTGAACAAATGCAGTACCCCCATATGGCCCGGCCTAGCCCCCAATGCAGGGTTCCCTGTACCGGCAGGTGGAGGTTTCATGCTGGGCCCCGGTCGTGTCGCTAAGGTGGTTGTCCCGTGGACATGGCAGGGCAGGGTGTGGGCCCGCACCGGCTGTACATTCAACGCTACCGGCTCGGGAACCTGCACGACCGGTGACTGTGACGGGAAGCTCCAGTGTAACGGTTCCATCGGCAAACCGCCTGTGACTCTTGCGCAGTTTACGTTTCAGCCCGACGGCAAGGCTACGTATTATGACGTCAGCCTGGTTGACGGTTTCAACTTGCCGCTTGCGGTTAAGGGAGACGGGTGTTCGACGGCGGGTTGTGGGGCCGACCTTAACCGGCTGTGCCCGGCCGAGTTGCAGGTTAGGGATGGGTTGGGAAGTGTTGTGGCTTGTAAAAGTGCTTGTTTGGCCTTTGATTTTGATCGGTTTTGTTGTAGGGGGGATTTCTCTAGCTCTTCCACTTGTTCTCCTAGTGTGTATTCTAAGGTGTTTAAGGACTCCTGCCCTAATGTTTATACTTATGCCTTTGATACCCCTCCTCCTCTCTTTACTTGTAAGGGTGAGGCTTTTGCCCTTACCTTTTGTCCTCCCAAGAAGAACTTGGGACCATCCTCATCCTCACCCTCCCTTTCTGTTGCCTCTCTCTAGGTGGTACTCTTTTATCCATCCTATTGGAAGGGCGAGGGTTCGTTGATGGGTTTTTATGTTTACGAGGTTAAAAAATGTTATTAGGTTGAGTGGTGTTAGCTTCTTGATTGAAGAGATTCTAAAAGATGAAAGATCTTCCACGTAATAATCTTTGATTACGCCTCATGTGCTTCAAGTTTATGTTATTTTGATTCATTGTTAAAGTTTATGCCTTTGATTCACCTCCTCCACTCTTTACCTACTAATGCTCGTACCCTCACCTTTTGTCACCTCCGCCCCCTACAAGAGCTTGCAATCACCCTACCTTTATGTTGCCTCTCTCTAGGTGGTATTGTAACCTTTCCTATTGGATGGGTGAGGGTTGCTTATGGGTTCAATGTACATGAGGTTCATAATAATCTATGAGTTTCTTATTAGGATGAGGTGGTGTTGTGTTCTTGGTTTGGAAGGATTTATAAGATGAATGATCTTCCATGTAATGGTTCTTTGCACACATAATAATCATTTACCACACCTAGTATGCTTATGGTTTATGTTCTTTTGAGGAATTGTTAAAGTTTAAATTTTGATATAATAAAAGGAAGCAGGTATAACTTTAAGAACCCCCCCCCCCCCAGGTAAAAGTGTAAAATTTTGTGGAATCTTTTATTATTTTAGGGGACAAATATTAATTTCTATTGACGAAATTTTTTCCCTCGTATGAAAATTCTACAAATCCTAGCGAAAATCGTGGGAAAATAATAATATATTGGGCAAATGTTTTTCTTTTAAACGAAAAAATATTCCCATGTATTGGGGAATTTTTTTATTGTAAAGGCAAAAATATTTACTTGTATTGGCGAAGTGTTTGAAAATTGTATAATTTTTTTGGCTAATCTTTTGTATTTATGGGAGTAAATATATTGACGATTAATAACCACTTGTCATGAGTCCTGACTCGTCATGATGGCCAACGTCACATCCAATCTCAAGAGAATAAAGCCTTGATTATCGATAAAGGGCAACATCACATCCAACCTCTAATGACCATCATTGCACCATAGTAAATTTATTATTTACGATCGTTGGATGATCGTAGATCAATGGCGGAAGTTCTATTTCGAGCCGAAATTATGAAGGAAATGAAGTTCTACATAAATTTCGTGGAATGGTGACACATGTCAAATATCGTATATGCACACTTAGATAAATGTCTTGTCACTGACATTATCAAGAGTGATCCGCACATGGTGATGGCATCCAAATCGGTACTAACCTAACGTTATTCCTAATTTCACACACTCCCATTTATGGCAAAGATTTATAAAGAGATATCAAAGATTTAAAGGCTAAAGGAATTCATGGAGTTACAGAAGAAATTAATAAGGAGTCAGGGCTACGAGTTATTTTTGACTAGTGATGAGTAGATTGGACGATATTTTTAGGCTATTTATAGATTATTTAGGCTTTTGTCTTCATTAATTCTAATTTCTCCTTGGGTAGATACTAGACAGAGTGTAGTAGTAGCAGCTGGTTGAAAGTCTGATAACTGGTTTAGGCCTTTTTCAAGTTTCATCTCTATTTCTAAATTCTATTGAGTTTGGGTAGGCATAGTGTGGTAGGCTAGTAGCTAGGTGTATACTTGTTACTGTAAGTGTAGGATCTGAATGTGAAGATGGATAGTCCTATCCCATTGGCAAGTGAGGAGAAGTAGGTGACCTTTTTGGACAAAATCACAAATGAGACGCTGACAAAAGTTTGTAAGGAGGTTGGATCATTCACAAATGAGGCCTTGAGGATGGTGCTTGGCTATGAATTTCTGGTATGTATTGACAGATACTGAGTCAACACGTACATTACGTCCCAATGTTTGGCCTCTCTTTTGGACATCGGAGGAGAGAAGATGGAAATTAATTTGCTACTAAGGCGGGTTTTTAAAGAAAAATTCCTGGGGAACCAACTTTTGAGTTGCAGTCCTTGCACAAATAGGGGTGGGGATCACGTGGCCAAGGGATGTAGAGAAGCTCTACCAGCTAGGCATAAAATGTAGCCCAACAACCATTTATTTTGAGCCTGAATGACGACCAACTGGCGCGACATAGGAAATGGGTGACCATTGGTCATAATTTCCTTCATAAATGTTTTCTCCTCAATGTTTTCTCAGACTACGGATGGCTGCATGAATTTCACAGATTATAGTCTCTAAAGAATTCTACTTGGAAGAAAGGGATCTCAAAGGAGAGCACCCATGGCCATGACCCTACGGTCTTTTTTTTATGAAATGAAGGGCTTTTTGTTTTTCTTTTTTGGATATTGTAGACTCCCTCTACACTGTCGGTCATAGAGCACTGCCTATACTCACCCTTCGGTTACATGATCATGCAGAGTGCGCCCACAACACCAAGCTCCCTGATGTCGGATGATATGTGTCAGTTCGACGAAGTTTCTAGCCGCTCCATGAAGGATGCACCCTCCCAAAGTTCTTCTAGCCCACCACGTGTCTCCCAGACACCCGCACCCTAATAGGGCCCTGCTGATACATACTCGGGGAATTTTATTCAGTAAGGAATTCCATGACTAATAGTATTATAGATAGTTGTTCCCTTCACGCTAATCATATTTTCCCGTGCAATCATGGCATCTCTAATCAAGCCACCACGACTTTTCTTTCAAGCCCAGCTAGCAGGCCTGCTACAATTAACCAATCAGAAGAATACATTCACCCGCAACACAAGGAATTGAGTGATCCATGCCATATTTTTCGGCATGCCGGTCGTTTGTAATAAAATGTAATCATTCTATGATCATGCTGACCGAGGTTTTTTCTATAAAACCTCAGAGGCTTGCAAAAGAAAATAGGTTGGAAAACTAGACTCTATTCAATAGGCAAGGAAATAGACTACATCTTTTGTAGGAGGTTTCACTGTTCTAAGAACAAGACCTTATGGCCTATCGACCAGGGTGCATATTGTAGCATTGATTTTCTAGGGCATTCTCTCTTTCCTTGGCATGTTTTCTCTCAATAAATTATCAGGACTATGCATTGGCTGCCTTTTCCTTTTTATTAATCACTATGAACTCTCATAGGTTTGATCTAGTTGATTTATGTTTTCCGCAGCCTGCTCCTTCAGAAGAGGGTTTTTGGGAAGTGTGGTCTTTTCTTTTGACCCTTATAAGAGCTATTTATGTCTGTTGATAAATAGGGTCTTATATTGTGTCCCTTGTTGAGGATAATTGCACTTTCTTTAGGAGTGATGTGCCTTAATTCAAATCCTTGCAGATTCTTCCCATGACATGATATGAATGTGTGAGCCCTATGTCTAGTGACTTTGGATCCTTGTTCTCCTATAAAAAATGAAGGGTATGTGATATATTGTGTCCTAAATCACTAGTACATTTGAGACCTCTTTTCGACAGCTATGTGTTGCTTTTCCGACACTGTCCCGTCGGCCTAGCGACAAAGACCAGTGTTGCAGTTTTGGTGTCGAAATTAATGATGACTATACCATCTGTTGTTATTGCGATGGTACTAACCGTCACAATACGAGTCGGCTATGATGGTTACCATGTTGTCATTACATATTTTAGTTGTCGCTATTACGACATGTAGGCGTTGCATCTTATCTGTCGCTATTACGACACGTAAGCGTCGCATCTCATATGTCGCTATTATGACACGTAGGCGTCGCATGTTATCTGTCACTTTTTTAGACGTGCGACGAATTTTCTAGACATGCGATGTCGAGCCGTCGGTAATTTCCGACGGCCCGACATCGCATGTATAGAAAATTTGTCGCACGTCTGAAAAAAGCGACGTCTAGGTGTCGCAATACGAGCCGACTCTAATGTTTATCATGTTGTCGTTACATTTTATCTGTCGCTATTACGACACCTAGGCATCGCAGAATGAGTGTGGAAATTATGACAGACGTGCGACGAATTTGGTATACATGCGACGTCGAGCCATCGACAATTGCCAACGGCTCGACGTCGCATGCATTTTTTTAGTGCCGCTTTAGAGTTTTTAAGACTTTAGTGTCCTAGTGTCTCTATTTTCAGTAATTATGGTTTTACTTATTTTGGAACCATGATTTCATGTGCTTTATTTGGGATAATTTCATTAGCGGTTGGCCAAATAAATATAAAACAATTGGTATTACTAAATTAGTTCATCCAAAAACTAGAAGACTGTGACTGTCTGATAAGTACAAGTAGGATATGTACTTACTTATGATATGTACATGTTCATTAAAACTATACTTATGATATGTACATGTTCATTAAATTCCACAACACATGAGTGCTGAAAAAATTCTACCATATGAAGAATTATAACTTTTGAAAAATAAATGGGAGAGTTGTATGTAATGCCCAAAATTCATAACACTAGATTGGACATTAAACAAACTATTTATACCACTCTAAACATATCTAATTTGCAATATTTTTTTTCTTTCTAAACAATGACATACTACATTAATACATAGTGTCAACCTATTTGTTATATCATTTAACTGGAATCTAAAATGATAATAAATCTACTTA
>MU226329.1:1698867-1717107 GCA_018584345.1 Thuja plicata | reverse complement strand
AAAATGGGCTTCTTATTATCTCCACAAATGTGGAATTACAAACTTTCAGAATTACAATATGCAAAGCCACATGGGCATTCCCCTTAAAATATTTTGTAGGACAAAGCCTCGAATTATTACCCAGATCTACCCAGAACTGCCCTAGACAACACTATGGGCCTTCTTTATATAGGCAATTTCCACCGCCCGAGAAGGTTCTAGAAATCTAGCCATTAAGGCCGACTACCCTTAGCATTTAATTATTTTTCACTTTTATTACAAAAGGGCCGGCTTTAAATATTTACAAAACATGAGATTAGGTAGCCCAACTTCTGGAAGCCATAACTTTTGAACCGTAGCTCCGTTTGGCTATTATAACCACTTTACAGAAAGGGGAGATCGCGATTTACAGTGCCTAAATTGCAAAGCACAAATTAGCGAGGGGTTCGACCTCGATCCGGAGCCTCTAAGGTCTTGAAAATTGAGCTCAAAGATTTTGTACCCTAAAATCTCAACAGTAAATCCTTAATAACTTCGCCAATACAGATGATCTGGCAATGCAATTCAACTGGCATTCTTATATGACTAAGATGAACCTTCACCTAGAAAATTAGAACATTCCGAGTTCAAATGACCAACTTACTAAAAATAGTAAGTTTCCAAAAATAGCATCTTTGTACAAAATAGCCCTTGTTGAATAGAAAAACACATATTTTTGGGTGATGCAAGATTGCCCTTACACCCAGGATGCTCCTGCATCAATATGAATAATAAGCTCAAGCACCAATGCGATCCAAATCAAGTTAGATAGGAATTAGATAGGACCCAAACATCATCCATGAACATGAAACATCTTCTCCAAATCCACGCCACAAATTTCAACACGTTACTTCACTAAGTTAGCTAAGACCTAAATGAAGAAACACCAACACACTCAACAAATCACCAAATCTGATCACCAAGAATCAATGCTAACCAGCAACACAATCATAACATGATCCAAGAACACCAACAAGAAACATGAATAACTTCTCAAGCCTCCATAACATCTCAACCTCAAAATCTAAACTCATCTCTATATTGTTCATCATGAACACTTAACACTGAACAATGAACTCTATCACACCAAAAAGATAGCTTTCTAAACTTTGAATCATGAACAACACCAGCTGAGGAAACATCATTAAGTCCCAAACCATTCACCAAATTTTTATCCACTGAATCAACCACACTGATCCATACCAAAGAAAAAAAATCAACCACAGAAACATCCTGAACAATAGGAAACATCTTGATAGACCAATCAAAGCTTACTCATCCAATCAACAAACCTCTATAGGGAAACTATAGACATATCTGAACCATCACTTATGATCGTAGCACAAGAACAACATATCATTTGAACAACTAAAATAATCTCTACTGAACAATACACACTGTCTGCAACATCAATAGTATGTTGACATCAATGACAAAATATTAAAGTTAGCACACATCAATCTCTAACATGCTCAAAAATATTCCAACAATCTCCTCCTTTGGCATTGATGACAACATATGAAGTTAAAAACTGATCAATGCACAAAGATACTAAGATATAATATATCCATTTGATCACTTTGAATATCCAGCTTCAAAAACTCTCAACACAACCTCGTTTCACCCAATCTTCTCCCCCTTTGAAATAAAAGGAAAAGGACCAAAGACATCAAAAGAATTGAAATCACCTCAAAAGGTTGTTGAAACTGTACACTACCAATCCATAAGATCCTCAAGACTAGTCCCCCAAAGGAGTAGTCCCCAACTCATCAATCTAGAGAATAATATTCTGATAATGTTCTGGACTGATGCCATCCTTAGCACCATTATCTCTGATCAGGAGGGGCTATCACCCCAATCTTATCCCTCAGATACTCAAATGTATCCTTTAGCAAAGGCTTTGTAAAGATATTAGCAATATGTTCCTTAGTAGATACATTCTCCAATCTTACCTATTTTTCACTGACTCTATCCCTCAAGAAATGATACTTAATAGAAATATGCTTTGTCTCTTAATGTTGCATAGGGTTCTTTGAAATATTTATAGTACCTTAGTTATCACAGTAAATAACAATAGGTTCATCAATGTTTATCCTTAAATCCTTTAGCATTTGCTTCATCCACCTTACTTGAGTGGAATTAATAGTAACAACAACATACTCAGCCTAAGCAGTAGATTGTGAAATACAATGTTGCTTCTTACTTGTCCAAGAGACTAATATCTTGCCCAAGAAGAATGCACCACCACTTGTACTTTTCCTATCATCAACATTTCCTGCCCAATCCACATTTGTATATGCACAAAGTGTAAAATCATTGTCCTTACAAAACCACAAGACATAGTCAATTGTTCCCTTCAAGTATCTGGATATTCTTTTAACAACAACAACATGTGATTCCTTCAGTTCTACTTGAAATATTTCCACAATACAAACAACATTCATTATATCAGGTCTAGTCTGAGTTAAGTATAACAATCCACCGATCATTGACATGTATCTTGTTTGATTTGTGTAAGGGGAATCATCATCTTTAGTCAATTTACAACCAGTAACCATAGAGGTTCCAACTGGTTTTGAATATTCCATACCAAACCTTTCAACAACTCTCTGACATAGTTGGACTATCTAATGAAAATTCCCTTATCCATCTATGTAACTTGCAAAATTAAGAAAGAATTTCATTTTACCTACCATGGACATCTCAATTTTTTTTTGAATTTCATCAGCAAATCCTTTACTCAATTCATCTTCACCACCAAATATGACATCATCAACAAAGAATTTAGCAATCAAGATATTATCATTAACTACTTTGAAGTACAAATTATTGTCAATTGTACCTTTATTGAATCCAATCTTTGTCAAGTACATGTCCAATATAGAATACCAATATCTAGGGGATTTCTTCAATCCATACAATTCTATCTCCAATTTACAAACTATATCTCATTCATCAGTTAGTGGAAATCCATCAGGTTGTTCAATGTAAACATCTTCCTCTAACATTCAAAAATGAAGACTTGGCATCCATCTGATAGACTTTGAAATTCATGTAAGCTGCATATGCAAGTAGTAATATAATAGCTTCAATTATAGCTACATGGGTAAAGGTATTTCAAAAAACAATACCTTTCATATGTGAAAACCCTTTGCATTCTAGTCTAGCTTTGTTCTGAACCACTTTTCCATCTTCATTCAACTTGTTCCTGAATACACACTTAGTTCCAATCACAGTCTTGTTCACAGGCCTGGGAACAAGAATCCAAGTCTTGTTCTTTTCAATCTGATCAAGTTCTTCCCTCATAGAATTTATCCAGCTCTCAGCATGTTACAAGCTTCATTCACATCTTTAGGTTCAAATTTAGATAGCAAACATGTTTCATCTCTAGCAATTCTTCCTCTAGTTTGAACACCTCTATTCTTGTCATCAATAATAGAATTTTCAGAGTGATTAATCTTTACATACCATGGATTCTTTGGAATAGGCTTTGTAGTAGACCCTTCGGTTTCAATGTCCTCTTTGTTAGCCGTAGGTTCAACCTGTTCACCCAATTCTTTTTGATCTTGATCTTGATTCTGTATTTCCACAATCTGATAGATCTCTTCAGCTATGTCATACCTGCAGGTTCTTTTTTTATCTCTACACATTCTCATCTACTATAACATTTTCACTTTCAACAATCTTGTTCAATATATAGTTATAAAATTTATATGCTTTTCTCTTAGTAGAATATCAAAGACAAATTCCTTCATCACTTCTAGGATCAAATTTTCTAATGTCTTCATCTCTCTTCCAAAAATTCTAAAGTATTTCACTGTAGGAATATGACCATACCAAAGTTCATAAGGAGTCTTATTGATTCCTTGATTTATTTGCACTCGGTTCAAAGTATAAATAATAGTGCACACAACTTCTCTCTAGCAGATCTACAGAACATTTCCTTCAATCATCATAGTCCTATATGTGTCTAGGATAGTTTTGTTCCTTCGCTTTGTAACACCATTCTTCTGCAGGGTTCACATAGAAGAAGTATGTCTCTTGATCCCATGTTCTTTGCAATAAGCATAAAATTCACTAGATATAAATTCTCCTCTTATGTCCGATCTTAGGAACTTCAAACTTTGTCCAGACTTTGTTTCAATCATCACCTTGAATATCTGAAATTTATGAAAAGCTTCTGAATTTTGTCTCAAAAATGTAACCCACATCATCCTTGAATAGTCATCAATGAATAACATGAAATATCTATCACAATAATAACATATTGTCTTTTTAGGACCAAAAAAATTTGTATGTACCAAATCTAGCAATCCATTTGAAGTATATGTCTTACTCTTAAAAGTAGATCTAGTTAAATTTCCCACTTCACATTCTTTGCACAAATGGTTAGGCTTCATCAGCTTAGGAAAATCTCTTACAACATTAGTATTTCTAACCTTCACCATATTATCAAAGTTTATATAAGAAAATACTTTATGCCTTAACCACTTGTCATCAACTTTCACAATAAGGCATTTTATCTCAACAATTTTCAAATGAAATAGATTACCAACAGTCTGTGTACCTGATGCAATCAACTTTCCATTGCTTCTAATGATTTTGCACACTCATATGAATTTCAGTTTGTATCCCTTGTCTAGTAGTTTTCCAACACTCAAAAATTTATGGCTTAATCCTTCAACATACAAAACATCATCAATAGTATTTTTAGCATCAAGAGTAATAGATCATTTCCCTTTAATCAAGCAAGGCATGTTGTTACCAAACCTAAAAACACCACAATCACAGTCTTCAAGCTTCACAAAATTGTTTTTATCACCAGTCATATGATGTGAACATCCACTATCAATGACCCATTCATATCTTTTAACAACATCTGAAACTAATGCTTTCTCTTCCTTAGTATTTGTATAGGATCCGATTCTACACACTCAAATGAGGGTTAGTAGCACTGATTCGCAATGAAAGATATCAATCAAACTACTAAGAACGAACCTATGAACAATAAAATAACAAGCATAAGAGAGGAAAACAAACAAATGCAAACAACAATGCTTGAAGCTTCTATTTGCTTCTCTCTACTCCTAAAATTTTGTGTGAATGGTGCTTAATATTGGTATTGACAATATTTGTGACTTGGGAGTGTTGATAAAATGAGATCAATATGATAATGATTTCACTTTATTCTTCGTACAGGAATCGTACAGAGTAATTGTGCACAATGATTTGAAATCCAGACCTTTTTCAAATGGTCGAGAAGGGTGGAATATATAGAAATGGAAATGATTTGGACGGATGAGATCGATCCTAGAAAATTGAGAATGGATGGCTGAGATCAAAAGGAACTGGAGAAGTAATCAGTAAACTCCACCTTTTAACTGAAGAGAAGAGGGGATGGTTTAGTTAACTGAAGAGTTTATTGTAAGTTATCTCTTGGAACTAAAGAGTTGATTTATTTTAGTATTTATTTAATTTTAGAAATTAAAATACTCAAACATGAGATAATTTAATTCTATTTTGATTTAAAATAGAATATTTGAGTGAAAATAAATGAATTTAGTTAGAAAAATAAATTAATTTAATTATAAGAATAAATTAATTTAATTAGAAGAATAAATTAACAAGTTTAAATATTTGATTTTAAACTTTAGGAAATTTAATTAAATTAATTAATTAAGTTTTATTAATTAGATAGAGAAATTATTTAATTAATTTTGGAAAAATGATTGAATGAATATATGATCGGATTTAGACAAAATAAGATGATTAATTAATGATTAAAAAACTATTAATTAATTCAGGAAAATTAGTAATTAAATGTAAGGTCGCAAGTCTGTCCATTTTAGGGTGTCTACATTTGCCCCTCTTTGATAATATGCGGCTTGTCATGTCGTGTCAAAGATTCTTCAGATTTTGATCCTATCCCATCTTGCTCCGACGATAGCAAGTGGATTTAAGCCCCCTCAACAAATTTGAGTGAAAAGACACAAGTGGAGCGTCAATTTGTTGATAAAAAAAAATTTCTGTCATGGCTTCAAACGGGTCATGATAGAAGTTATTAATGTTGAAGATATTTCCTTTCAAATATTTTGGGGCCCAAGATGATAAAATAGGGCTCCTTGGAGAATTAGGGTTTCTGCCACCCTGTTATAAATATCTCATGGGTCCTTTCATTTGTCACTTTGCACTTTGGAGCTCCCGATTTCCTGGTAAATTTAGCTTTTGATTTCCTTTGTTTTCTTGCTTCTTTAGAGAAATGGCATTCCTTCCTAGAGTGATTCACCTTTCCGACCAATTTCATACCTTTGGTCTTCCAGAGGGCATAAGTGGTGCAGTGAGTTTTGAGACCCTTTTGCATTTATTACTTTTCATTAATGCCTTTTAAGTTTATTGTTTTTAGACCAAATTTAATATTTGTGCCGCAATCGAGCCTGGTTTTTCCACAATTATAGTTTGTCTTTCAAAATTTCTAGTTTCCTTTTTAATTTATAAGTGTACCACAATTGTGTTTTTTATTACCACAATTGCTATTTCATTTTCGCAATTGCTAATTGTGTTCTGCAATCGTCTTTATCCATTTCACAATTGCTTTAAAAGTTTCGTAATCGCTCTGCTAGATTGAAAACTTAGTAATTTTAGCACATGTCAATTGTTTTTGTCACTGCTTGTACTCATAGTTTTTTGTACTTTTCTTGTGTAGATGGTCAGTGATTTCTTTTGATGTCGAGAGTCCAGGACACTATGTTTGGTTTATCATTTTTAGATTATTGATGATGAGAGAGATATTCTCAGGTAGTTGGGCTTGTACTAGATTACTTATATCCTTGAGATCATGACCAATAGGGGTCTGATCTCCACCTTTCTCTTGAGGTAGCACTCTGATACATGCACTTTTCATCTGCCTATTGGAGAGTGCACTATCACTCTTGAGGATGTGTATCACATCCTACAGGTTCCTATTCAGGGTGCTTTATTAGAGTTCACCCGACAGCCTAGCATTGTTGCATTATGTGAGATGTCTAGTTTTCCTACGGACTAGCTAGGGATTTTTGATCCCTATGATATCCCATGGTCAAGATTTGGCTAGGGTTTAGATAGATTGAGTACTTTACTAAGTAGTTTGATTTGTGGGATTCATGTCCCAATCATAGGCATCACAATTTCTCTGTAGGATGGGAATTTGTTCTCTAGAGTATGGTCAGATACCATACTGTATATGCATGGTGGCCATGTATGATTTCTCACATGTACTATTATATATTTTATGTGGTTTACTAGGGTGGTAATTCAATTGGATGTGGCGTGACTCTGTTCGAGATGTGGGCATGGGAGCACATAGTCGTTTGTAGACCTATTGGTATCCGAGATCTTCCTTTGGGAAGACCTTATTCTTTTCTTTATGAGGGAGCCATGATCCAGTATCACATGGGTCACCTTATGTACTAGAGACAACAACTAGATATGATTATATACTTTATTTGGAGGCCATATAGATCTTGTCCTGTTTGGGATGGTGAGGATGCACACCTTCCTTTCTGCCAACAGAGGAGGTACCTAATCGGTTGTGTCACTGAGAATACTCATATCATTGATTTGTACAACACCAATAGGGTGTTACAAAATTTTGGAGAGTTCCAAGATGTGAGTGACTCATATGATTACTTTTCCTGGAGGTCCAGAGACACTACACTTTGGGGAGTCATGGTCCTAGTTCATGGTGCGAGGACCAAGTTCGATGGCCTACATCTTGTTCAGTGGACGTGGCGATCAACTACTGTAGATGTAGGTATACTTCCATACCTTTTTCTATTTCCCTTATGATATTGATACTACCTTGATTTGTCTCTTTTTCTCTTCTATCCATGTGGTACTGGTGTTTGAATCTTCTTGCTTTTGCAGGCACTACTCCACAGTTTGATGCCTAGTGGACATTGCATCGACCAGTTGCCTTGAAAAATGTTACCTAGCCTGTTACCGGGGTTATCATGAGGAGGCCACGATAGAGAGGTGGTGATTGAGTGAGAGGGAGAGGTTGACAACGAGGGAGAGGGAGGGGTGGAGGATGTGGTGGGGGAGAGATGGAGGCTGAGGTGTAGGTAGAGATGGAGATCGAGGTTTAGGTAGAGATGGAGGGAGAGATGGAGGCCGAGGGGGACGTAGAGGAGATGATGATGATCCTGATCCTAGGAGAGGTGGAGAGAGAGGGGGAGATGAGAGATGAGGAGATGGTTGTGGTGGAGGAGGTAGGTTCTATCTCTTCTGGATTGAGCAAAAATAGTAGCAACAGTGATAGTGATATCAACCACAAGGATGAGGACTTAGATTCGTGGGTTGTGAAGGATCGGGCTTTGAGAGGTAATGGAGAGGAGGGGGGTATGGATTTGGCTATGGAGGGTATGGATGAGGGTCTTGTAGAGGTCTAGTGAATGACTCAGGAGATTGCAAATCTTAGGCTCAGATTAGCGGCAACAGAGGAGAGGGAGAGACAAGCTCGTGCAGAGGTGAGAGTCTATCTGGATGGTGTAGAGGATTTATTCCTTAGGGATGATCTGGAGTGTCTATGGAGATCAAGGTGTGAGTCCTAGAGAGAGATTTATTACTAGTACCATCATTATGAGGATGTTGTTCCTTCTTCTCAGCGTGTTGCTAGTTACACTATGTCTTAGAGATCCAGTACAATACAATGATCACAGGGTAGTGGTGTAGCTCCTTCTTAGCAACATAGGGAAGGATATGAGATACCAACCCCTCATCAACCCGGTGGTGAGGGTGGGGGTAGAAGCTCTTGACATTTGTTTTTACCATTGTATCAGTTGTACCTTTTTTTTGTACCAATTATGTAGATATTATTTTGAGCTCCTTTATGTCAGACTTGCAAACTTCTATTATAATCAAACACATGATATATGAGATGCTTCTTATAATATGATTCTATATGATGTGCATCTTGTTGGAAATGAGTTGAGTAACTAGGAGGGGAGAGGTGAATTAGTTACCACAAAAACAAATCCAAGTCCCTTAGATGTCTTAAATAAATTTATCGTTGTTGCTCGGTTAACATAGATATTCTACTGTCACTCGATTAACATAACAAATCTTAAGATATTAACCGTGATTATCCTTTAGTAATTAATTGAAGAAACATAAACCATAAATAAATAAAATGTACACAGATAACACCAAGATTTAATGTGGAAACCCAATATGGGATAAACCACCAATTTTTACTAGTCACTATTTTTCACTCTTTTGAAGTGAGTCCTGTTAGGAGTCAAGCCTATTAAAGGTCACAATAAAACACTGTTAGGTGTGACCCTATTAGAGGATTTAATCACCCTATAAGGAGTGGCCTTGTTAGAGGTCTTCAAACACTTCAATGTAGAAATGTCACCTTGTGAGAGGATTTACAAAAGACTGTTAAGTCTACTCTATAAAGAGATTTTGATCATTGCTACAATTGTTAGAGAGTAACAATGGATTGACCTATTTTGAGAAGAAACTATCTTTTCTAATTCAGATATTTGCTCTGGATTTAATTACTTGATCCTCACTGATTGGATATTATGTTGTAGCTCTATATGTTTTGTCCTCAATTAGAATCCCATCTGATTTCGCCTCCACACTTCATGTCATAAACACATATCTTTCTTTCTTACTATCACCATATTCAATCCAAACTTGACCTTGTATATATATGATAAGCCTTGTCAAGTCAGCCTTAATAACCTTCTAAATAATCAATACAACTTAAGTTTGTCAGCTTCATATAACCAATTAACCATAAAATATAAACTGTTGTTAGTCGAATGTCACTAAAAGCATAACTCGGTTAATACTGAAATCCTTCAATGATCGACCAATACTGTAATGCCCGAGTGAACTCGGTTAGAACTGAAAATCACTTTGGTCTTCTTCAATGCCTGAGAGTGCTTGGCATAAACTGACTATTCTCGAATAGGATTAGACATTTGTGTAAACATCACTACATTTGTGTGAACATCAATGACAATACACAATTGACTAATTGTCATCAACAATCTCCCTCTTTGGAATTGATGGAAACACAAAATGTCATAATATAAAGAGTTATAGAGAAACAGATATAAGAATCAAATTTTATTAAGGTCCTTAGCTTCATTCTAATTCTCATAAAAAAACTCCCTCTGTCTTCACAATCACTAAAATACAGATTTCTCCCTCTTACATTAATCTTTGTTCCTGATAAAATTTCTCCCTTTGTCTCAATCTATCCATTAGTAATCTTTATGACATCAATAATCTCTCCCTGTTTGACAATCGATGCCAAGGACACCATCCAATACACATCCAATGAAGTTGTAATGTACCTATTTGTACTGATTCATATGCAATAAGCTCTGAATATCTGCATCAACATGTTAAATATATTTTGTAGCTCAGTTGATGCATCACTAAACTGTGTTTTAGTGAGCCTTGGTTAGGGGAATCACCTCTAGATTTCCTCTAAGATACAAAAATTCATCCTTAGGTAATGGTTTAGTGAATATGTCAACAATTTGTTCTTTAGTATTCACATATTCCAATCTTACTTCCTTGTCCTGAACCAATTCTCTCAAGAAATGATATTTTATTGCAATATGTTTAGTCTTAGTATGCATCACAGGGTTCTTTGAAATGTTAATAGCACTGGTGTTGTCACAGTAAATAATAACTGGTTCTTTGATTTCCTCCTTCATACCTGACAACAACTATTTGAAACATATGATATTTGAACAATTTACTACTGCAACAACATATTCTGCCTTTGCTGTAGACTGAGAGATACAATTCTACTTCTTACTGGTCCAAGAGACTAATCTCTTACCAAGGAATAATGCTCCACCACTTGTGCTCTTTCTGTTGTCAACACTTCCTTCCCAATCAGCACCAGTAAAAGTCTTCAAATCAAAGTTTCCTCCTTTCTTATACCATAATCCATAATCTTCAGTACCCTTAAGATATTTCAGAATCCTTTTGATAGCCATTAAGTGATTCTCTCTAGGATTAGCTGAAAACCTTGCAACAATACCGAATGCTAATGCAATATCAGGTCTAGTGTGAACAACATATTGAATTTTACCAATCATGGATCTGTAGGTAGTCTGATTTACCTCCTTTGAATCATCATCCTTAGACAACTTATGTCTAGTAGGCATAGGTGTTCCAAATGGTCTGGAATCTTCTATTCTAAATTTATTCAGTATCTCTTTAATGTATTTAGACTAGGTAATTTACATACCATCCTTCATTTGATAAACTTGTAAACCAACAAAGAATTTGATTTCACCAAACATACACATCTCAAATTCCTTTCTCATAGGTTCGGAGAATGCTTTGCATAAATCATCATGTCTGGTAAATAGTATGTCATCAAAAAATATCTCTGCTAATAGTATCTTGTTATGAGGTCCTTCTTTGATGTACAAGCTACTATTGTCATTAGTTCTCTCAAATCCAATACTTATCAAGTAACCATGCAATCTTTCATACCAAGCTCTAGGAGCTTGTTTCAGTCCATATAATGCTTTGTGCAGTTTGCAAACCATATTCCTTTTGTTTGGATCTATATAGTCAGAAAATGGAAGCACTTCCATGGTAGACTGGTTTATCCTTCTGAGTAAGTGGTTTGGGGTCATGCCAAGCACCTTGAATGGGTTCTTGATTTAGATATGGCTTTTTCCCCCTGTTCTGCCCCATTTCCACTTTTTCCAACCTATTTCTAGCACCCTAGAATGAAAAAATGGGAATTTGACCTGAGGATCAAGGTTGAGCTTTTTGGGTCAAGGTCAACCTTGACCTTTATTTATGTCACAATCGACCTTTTCCAGGCTCAGGATTCAAATTTCATAATTTTAGGTTTCCAGATGTCGGTCTTTGGAAAAAGTTAATTCCCACTTCCGGGTCGACTGTTTCGGTCTTCGGAACAACAAATCTTAAATTATATTTAACATAGGTCCTCTTCTAGGGGCATGGGTCTAATTGGAATTTAATTCTCATATGTTGGCCTCTCTAGAAGATTGTGCCCTAGTTTCATATAAAAGGAAGCTTTCGCCTCTCATTTTCTCTAACCATCATTAACCACAAGCAAGAACAATCTAAGACTTGATAATTGCAAGAGCTCAAGACTTGAAGAGTGAATTCCAAAGGTGAAGAAGAAAGATTTTAAGCAAGCCAAGTAGCCATTGAAGCATTCATCTATTCTCAAGTACTTCTCAAGCACTCATTTTCATCAAGGAGATCCATTGGTGGCCATTGAAGGATTCAAGCTCTATGGAGCCTTCTTGTTGAAGATTTCTCCATCCACATTCCTCCAAGCCTCTTCCTATTCAAGAACCCATTCAAGATTGGTGTTGAATATTTACAAGAAATTGATTAAAGACATCCTACATTCTACATTCTACATTCTACATCCTTTTTTTGGTGCATACATACTTGTGGATTCACGGATTTGAATCCACCACAAGGACTTCTACAAGCAAGGTGAATTTGTGCATTTACTTTTTTTTTTACTTATGCAATTTCAATTATACTTTGAGGTTAATTCCAAAACTAGGGTTTGACCAAGGCAAACCCCTCCCCCCAACAAAAAAACCCTTTTTCTTGCAGGTACAGGTTCTGAACAACGGATCAGAGCGTAGATCTGGATACCCTTTTCGGCAAACTTTTGGGATCTAAAAATAGAATTTCAGTCTGAGGCATTTTAGGTCGATTCTGCCCTAGGTCACAATCAGAAATTTTGGGTCAATGGTGACATTGACTTGAGGGTACAAATCAGAATTGTGTCAAAATGGAAAAATACTTTTGGGTTTTGTTTATCTCTGCATTTCTATTCCAGATCTGGTCTCAGATTTTCCAGAAACTCAACACAGGCTTCAGAAAACAACATTCTTCAGATCTACAACATTTCAAGGTTAGTACATTTCTCCTATCCATTTCAAGTAAGGTTATTAATCTATCAAATTCTATTACACATTCAAATAAATAAATATGTACTTAAGATCTTCCTTCTTTATTCTTGTTTCCAAATGGTTGATTCATTTATGCATTGATCCTTCCATTTTGGATCAATCAATTTGGATCTTTCATTTGTATATCTAAGGATAGAAGGAAAGCATTTTATTTACCCCCTACATTTCAATAAAAAAACAAATCAATCCTTTAAATTTAATATAGGATAATAACAAACCCTAAAGCCAACATCTCTATTTTCTTATGTTACATTTTGGTGAACCCGCGATAGACAACTCTTTCTTTTTGGTGTTAGATTTACATCTTTTATGTTAGATTTGGCATGCATATTAGATTATCTTTCTTTTATGTTCTAGCATTTACATTTCAAAAATTAAAAATCAAAATCTTGTGTTTCCTAAATTACTTCATTTGCATTGCATTAGTGTATGAGCTTTACCACTTCTAGTCCTACTTATAGTATCCTAGTTAGAAGAAGCCGTAGACTTATGGGCTCCTTTGATCCTGAGTCTTCCTCTCCTTTCCTTAGGATCCTGGATGACAATTTGATCACTCATGATTCTAATCCTTCTATGGAGCATAACTCTTCTCACTCATCTCATGATGAGGATGATGCTCTAAGATTTCTTCCTGAACAAGTGCAAAAACTTTCAACCGAACTTGATAAAATGGGAAATTGTCTTATTCAAGAAAACCATAATCAAGATTCCATCCAAGCTTTAGAGGCTCTTAAGAAAGTCCTTCGTGATAATGATCAAGGTTTTAATCTCTTGTGTGGTATCACTCATCTTATGCAGTTGAATGTTAAACCTTTAGCACAAGAGGCTCAAGATCTAGGACTTATTCCTCCTGTCACTAGTGAGGGACCTTCTTCTGTTCCTTTACCTAAAATTCCTACTTATACTCTTCCTTTGATGACTACATCTCTCCCAATTTTATCTATTCATGTGAGTTTTCCACCGGTATCTCTACCTACCTCACAACCTTCATATCATAGTGTACCTTTTACTTATACTAATCCTCTTCCAACTATGGTTCCAAGTGCTCCACCAGTTGTGTCTTCCATTCCTGTCACTTCCTACACTTTTCCTAGTGTTCCTAATGTTTATATGCCACCTATGTCTTCTAATGATTCCACAATTATTAGTTTGGCTCAAACCGTGTCATCGTTACAACAAAAACTTGCATCCTTAACTCAATCCAACTTTAGCATTCCTACAAGTGACATGGGTAGTCCTTTATCCTTAGACATTATTCATGCTACTGTTCCTCAACAAGCTGATATGCCTCATCTTGAGAATTACAATGGTAAAGGCAATCCTGTTACTCATGTTAATACATTTCAAATCCTTTGTAGTAGTGATTATGCTCATGACCATAGGAGTTTAGCTAAATTGTTTGCTAGAACCTTTCATGATAAGGATTTTCACTGGTATTGTTCTTTACCTCCTTATTCTATTGATTCTTTTCCTAAACTTGCTAATACCTTCATTCAACAATTTCAAAATAACATTGGTCCGCAAGTTTCCTTAACTAATTTAATGCATTGTAAACAAAACATTAAGGAAAAATTCACTGATTTCATTGATAGATTTAAGCATTTGTATGCTCAGATTTCTTATCCTGTCCCTGATATTGATATTCAACATATGTTTATTTCAAATTTACAAAAGGATATTAGAGATAAGATTCTGCTTACTGAATTTACCTCTTTTCAACAACTTTGTGCAACACTTCATCATTATTAATTACAAGTGAGTCAATTTGAGAGCAACACTCCAATGGCTCTTTTTCCAATTGATAAGAGTGATACTACTCCTAATCCTAATAAATTTCAGAAACCTAACAACTATATCAAGATTAATAAATAGACGAATGCGGTTGCTGATCAAGTTGTTGTTGCATCCCACAATGCCACTTCTGCATCCACTTCTTTCCGCATGAATTGTATGTTTACTCCTCTCTCTGAATCTTTACATTCCATTATGAGTAGGTTTTTAAGTGCTAATATGATTACCTTTCCTCCTATTCAACCTCTCCTTCCTACTATGATAGCTTCAAAATCCTTTGATTCTAAAGCTTTTCACCAATACCATCGCCATAATGGCCATGCTACTGAAAATTTTTATTCTCTAAAGCATAAAGTTCAAGACTTAATTGATTCTAATGTTCTATCTATTGATAATTTTGATGGTAATGGGAACAATTCTGTCTCTCCTCCTAATCAAAATCTTCAAATCTATATGAATCCTTTACCTACACATGATACTAATACTATCGCTCAACCATCTTCTGTGGATATTTTTTATGATTCAAAGATGGATGATCTTAATCACATTGTTAATCATGTGGAGTGCTCTGTTTCATCTCAACTTATTGTTCAAGATCCTTCACCTCCACCTCAACTTCAAGTTCCACCTAAACCTCAGAAACAAACTAAGGATAAGCGACCTTGGGAACTTTCAATTACCTTTGATGATTCTGAGACTATTAAGGCTCCCGATGGTCCCCTTTATATTTATGCTAGGATTGCTAAGATACCTACGCGTGGTTGTCTTGTTGATCCCACATCTTTAATAAATATCATTACTGAGGAAAATATTTTTATGAAAAAACTACAACGTGATTGTTATGATCCATCGGATGCATGGATCCAAACTCGCAATGGTTTTTTTATCCTACACTTGGTTCTATTAACTTGCCTGCTGAACTTTGTGGCAAGGTTATAGATACTACCTTCATTATCGTTCTAATTTTGATCAATTTCAAGTTAAATTTGGTTTACCTTGGATAACTACTATGCATGCTATTGCTTCTCCTATTTATAAATGTCTTAAGTTCATTCATAATGGAGAATTAAAAATGATTAATCATAGTTTGTATCAACCTTCTAGGCCTAGAGATTGTGCTACTCTTGATTTCTTTTGGCCTTCATTACCTAATTCATGTCCTCCTTTCCCTGACAACCTTTTTCATTCATATCAAGCCTATAAACATCACAAAATAGTCAAGTTAAGCATGCCGTAGATAGATCTTAACCATGGTCTTTTGCCTTCTTTTGATCAACCTATGCCTGATATGTTGGAAGATAGAAATTTTTTACCTTCTTTTGACCAACCTATGCCTGATATGTTGGAAGAAGTTAATGTTCATAATGATGTTAACATGAATGAGTATGATGATCCTATTTGCATCTTAGATCCTATTTTAATTAATCTTGATGAGGAGGATACTCTAGATGATCCTATTGATCTTAGTGATGAATATGAGACCATTGATCTTGATACTGACTTACCTCATATACTTTCAACTCAATTGACAATTACACCTAGTATCGAGTAACGTGATTCTCAAGAGGATCCTTGTTTGGAAATGGCTATTATTCCTACTGTATTGGATATAGTCCCTCTTGTGAGTTACCCACCTTCCCTAAATGATATAAACCAAGATGGTGAGAGTAGGCGATGTGCCTGATTGGCTTATCCTTCATGGTAGCTCTTTTTTTGTTTGCATGATGTACTGTGCTTCTCCAGTAATGTGTTTGCTAAATGTTTGTTAGACTCTTTTATATGACCCTTGTTACTTTTTTGGTGCAAGGTGATAAAGGAATCAAACCTGTTGTATAATTCCTCTACATGTATCTCTATTCTTCTATATGTTGTTTTCATGTTATGTTTTACTTGTGCTATTGGTCGTAAATGTTTTCCTTGTGTAGTCCACTTGGATCTGCGACATGGTAGTATTGATTCTTTTTGGTCTCCATGTTGTGGTCCAAAAGACTCTTCTTCGTAAATCTTAAGTTTTCTTTCTTCCATTGTGGTTGTAGTTCTACTTTCTTTGGGGAATGATGTCAATTCATTTGCAATAATATCATATCTATATGTACATATTATCTGATGATCATACTGACCCCACAGTAGGTTGATCCCTTCTATGTTCTTTGTATGTTTATGTGGTATTTCCCTTGATTTGTCTTTGTTTGGGGGTATCTCGTAGTGGAAACATAATCAGTAGAGTTTTTTATGTTTTTGTCAAAGCCATTACTCATGTTAAAGTGTTAGTAATGAATTTAACATGGGGGCATACGCTCTACTCACTTTTTTGCACACACGCACGTTCAAAATATTTTCAAAACTTAAAACTTTTTCCCTTTATGGATTAAAGACTAATCCTTAAAGCATGGATATTTTACTTTATAGGATCTCTTGATCCCTCTAGTTTAAATTTACACAGATCTCTTGATCCCTCCAGTTTCAATTTAAAATGTTTTGATCCCTTAAGGTCAGAAGGTGTCCTTAAGAACAAATCTTCCTGATGGGTTGACTAGTGAGTAGCCACATTCACTAGGCGGTTCAACTTCATATTTCCAGTTACACTTTTTCCTTGTGTGGTTCACAATGGGACATAAGTTCTCATTGGATGAGGTAGCCACACCCTCTCTCTCTCTTTCTCCTTAACTGGTGATGCCTCTCTTATCGTGATCTTAGGGTTGATAAAGACTTAAGTCCCTTGGGGGCTTGAGGATTTCTTTGTCCCTTTTTTATTCACTAGTACATTAGGCCTATAGTTTAGACCAAACTTTTCGACGGCAGGCCAATTTGGCTTGTAAAACTCTTTTTTTTTGGTTTATGCTCCCGAAAATGTCAAAATATCAACATATATTAAGTTTAAGAAGAAATGTCAAAATATCGACAAACACGGGATTATATAGAAAAAAAAAGAATAGTGTTAAACAGAATTTTCATTGCCTGTGATCGATTTCATGTGCTGAAGTGCTTTTGGCGGGAGGAGACGGGTTCGTGTGCTACGATTTTCCACAACAGGTAAGGGGCACACACTCCATTTTTGCTAATCTTTGTAAAATTACTGTTATCATAGAGGTCCCCTACAGATTTTGCATGGATCTGATGTAGTCTTTGAATCTTTTCTCTATGTAACTATTAATCCTTTTTGCCAAGGGTTTGCTATTAAAGTTTTTTTTTGTGGGAGCTTCTTGAAAGTTCCTTTGCAAGAAATTTGGATTGAATTCAATGTTGTCATTTCATAGTTATGGCATTTTTCTTTGCAAATTTTATTCAAATATATAAAACCTGAAACCTTTATGAATGGATTTGGTGTCCTTTCAAAACCCCAGGGCTTCCTGAGACGGTTGCATACGTTCTATTTATGTTGCCTTTCTGGGTACCTTCTGTATCTTCTATGGCTAAAAATATTACCTCTGTTATTGCAAGA
>MU226329.1:1618625-1631329 GCA_018584345.1 Thuja plicata | reverse complement strand
TTTTATGCGCGAGTGCGCGACGAGCCCTTTTCTCCTGCTAATCGCTCAGTCGCGAGCACCTCTTGATTTATCTTTATTCATTGGCGAGTACGCGACGAGCTCTTTTTCCCTTTCGATCGCGCACTCGTGAGCAACATTCCTTTTAGCTTTATGGCTCGGCGACTGCGCGACCATCTCTTCTTTCAACTCGTCGCTCAGTCAGAAATAATTTCTCATTTGTGTGCATTGCCCGGTGACTGCGCGACAACGTGGATCCTCCAGCTCGTCGCTCAATCGCGACCTATTTTGCCTTTGCATATATTGTTAAGCGAGTGAGCGACCGAGCCCATTTCTTGCTTTGATCGCGTAGTCGCGACCCTTTTCTCCATCTTGTGTTTTGCTCAGCGACCGAGCGATGAGCTCCTATTCTTGCTCATCGCGCAGTCGGGGGCTGCTTTTCCTTTCTTCTTTTCGATCAGCGAGTGCGCGACCACATGGATCCTCCATCTCGTCGTGCACTCGCGAGCTCATCTCCCGAATTAACATAAACATCGCGACTGCGCGATGATCGCCGCAAGCGCTGCACCCGCTCAGTCGCAGAGCTCGAGCGACTTGACATAGACTGACCGTGACTGCGCGACGACATCAAATACAACTCATCGCGCACTCGGGGGGGAAAAGGACTGATGCAAGAAAAGGTTGCGACTGAGCGACGACTGCGATTGGCAGCTCGTCGCGCAGTCGCGCAACTTAAAATTTAAGCAGAACTTAAAACGCGATTGCGCGATGAGCCAAAAGGTTTTTTTTTTGAAAAAGGGAGGCTTGGCCATTTTGGCGGGAAATACAGGGGATAGCCAAATTGCAAGGGATGGGGAAATTTGGTTAACAATAATCACAATGAATTGAAATGAAACCTTTTTTTTAAGTTATATTGATCATGTTTGTCGCAATTACGACAAAATGTCTTGGTTGTCGTAATTTCGACCAACACGGGAATGGATTAAAAAAAAAATCAAAGTTTTCCTTCCATTTTCTGACCAAGAAAAAAAAATGTAATGCATGGTGGGAAATTTAGGTCAAAATTTAGGGTCAAATGTACTAGTGCTAGTTAAAAAGGTTATAAAATCTACAATGGTGATTCACCCCCCCCCCTAAGTGTTCCTCAATCCTAACAAGAACAATGTTAGCTATCTTTGTGACAACAAAAATATGCCTTGAGGATCTACGAATCACAAACCTTTTGCATTAAGGACACCTCATCATGTATCTATCACACTCCTAGATAAGCAGACAAAACTATCAACTTGAGCATTCTCACCGAACCAATCTCTGTGACTTTTTCTACCACAATGTCTGCCAGTCCCCATCTATGAACTCATAAATCATCTAAATATTCATGTCAACCCCTAAAATTTGACATGGACCAAGTAGACAACCTCAACATCATCCCATGGGGTACGTGACTCCTCATCTACTGAAATTGATCCTCACCAAACCTTTGAGCATCCTGCACCACTGGCTAAACTGTCAACAAATATGTTGGCATCAGATAATCAATCCTTCTAATGAATCCCACTGATATGTTGACATCAATGACAACACATCCAACTTTCCAATAGATTGAAGGAAAAATATAGGAGCACACTTATAAATAAGGGTCTGCCTTGATTTTAAATGAGATTGAATTGATAGAGGACTCGTATTTGAATTTAAGTTTAATTATGAAGTCTTATTATGCATGTTGTAATGAGAACACACTAAGGTAGGTGCTAAATAATTGTAAAATTTTGCACCAATTCCTAGAAGAATCTTAAAGGGTTGTTACTTCTAGTTTTCTAAAACAAGGTTGTAAAATGTAGAAGCTCATAAATGATATGGAAGGCGTAAGGGTTACTATGGATGGGCTTAGAACATAAATTAGAGGGCACAAGGTGGAAATTTCTAGACTGAGGAAAGAAAATCAAGAAAAGGGTGCCACCCCTCTTCTTATAGAGTGAACAACAAAAATGACACAAAAGGATCTTTCAAGCTCCAAGAATAAAATATCTACCCTTGAGAAAGATAAGGCAACGAGTATCTCTCAAATAAAAACAAAAGAATAACTCCTCACACTCAGGACCAATGTTTCCAATCTTTAGGAGAGAGAGGACCTAACTATTGCACTATGAACAAGGAGTGAAGAGTTGGCTTAGCTCCCACAATATCTTTCAACCATTATGGATTTTCATATGTAGAGGGAGGCCAAGCATGCCTCTGAGAGGAATGATTTTATTAAGGGGTTATTAAATGCCCAAGTATGAGAAGAATAAAAAAGGATGAAAAGAGAATTGGCAAAAGCTCAATTCTATGTCAAGAGTGAGGAATTGGCCCAAGTTCAACAAACCTTAAGGAGAAAAGAGGTTGATTTCAAGAGGAAACTTCATGAGATGTAGGAATCAATGGATACATAAGTCAGGGTGAAACAAGTGGTTAAAACTGTTGGTCCCACTAAGAGGGGGTTGAATTAGACAAAATCAAGCTTAGATACTTAAAACTTAGCTCACTAATTCACTCGGTAGAACTGAATAAAGTAATAACCGACTGACCAAATAACTTAATAACTTAAACAATCATACATATCATAATATGAAAATCAATCATTCAAAGTTCAGGTAACACCAGATTTAACGAGGAAACCCAATATGGGAAAAATCTATGGAAATTGTGACCCACAATAAAAATGTTCCTTTCTGAAGTACGCTCGGTTAAGAACTTATCCTATTAAAGATTACAAACACATTTTCTAGATGTGACCCTATTAATGGATTTACCTCAGACCTGTTAAGATCTTCACCCTATTAGGAGTGGCCTTGCTAGAGGAATTTAAACACTCTTTTGGAATGTCACCTACATCTAGGATTTACAAATAGGACCGTTAAATCCACTCGGTTAACAGATTTTCTCTGTTACAAATGCTAATAAGCAATAGTAAAACTTTGATCTGTAAATATAGAAACTACCTTTTTCTTGTGTCAGATCCTTTATGCTCACATGAATATTGGCATCACATACTCCATTTATCTCTACTTTAGACTATAGATTCTACTCTTTCTGCTTCTCTGTTCTGCTTGGTAACTCTGTTCTTCAGCTTCTTCTGCTTCTTAATTCAACTCGCCAGCATCTCTGTCTCTATTTATTTCTCATCATTTATATAGATAAACTTTTGCCTCTTTATCTCCTTTCTTAGGTTTTCCATCATTTGCGCTTAGTCGTTCGATCATCTTCTTCATAAATCTTAACTCGGTAAATCGTTTAACCTTTTACCTCGTAACTTGAACTTTTTCTTAGAACTTTAATAATCAGGTTTAACCGCTTAATCTTCACCTTAGATCTTCTCATTGAATTTTCTCGCTCGTAGATCTTGTAACAAACTTCCTTTAATTCTTAACAACCTCTAGATCATCACAGCTTCGTATTAAATTCGAGCTTATCATCATTCTCAATCAATACCCTGTACTCGGTAACTTGCTTTGCAAATCGGTAACTAACTCCGTTCACTTCTCGGTGCCTAACTCATTCTCCATGCTCGGTAACTAAAACTGACTAACACAACTCTATACCAGTTGACTCTGTCTAGCTCGGTAGAGTAACTCTTTTCAATCATAACTTAACTCTTTGCAAACTCTGACTTAATCAATCAAGTGTATCGACTTTGATAACATCAAATATATAGTAGCAAACAACTATATCAACATTACTTCATCATTGTCTGATTTTTATTTGTCACCCATTTAACTTCTCCTTCTTATAATATGGTAACTCAATAAAAATCAGTAAATAAATTGCTTGACATCAATGACAAAATAATAATTGATCTAACCATTTCTACAAACATGTATACCTATTATCACTCGGTCTTCATCATCTCCATCAGTTGATCAACAAAAACTTCTCTGAGAATGAGTGGTCAGGAATTAGAACAACAACTAATAGTGGGAAAATTATTCCATTAAAATGAATAGCCTGTCGGAGGAAATCAGTGACAAGGATAAATAACTTCATTGTCTATTAGGCAAAAAACCTATTATGCAACCATCAGGGGATTTCCTCCCTATTTTACAACACAATTGTATGCCTCCTCCCAATAGAAAATTAAGAATGTTTTTATATTCCTAGTGACCTCCTTGAGATTTATTAATGATCCTAAAAATTTGAGCACTAAAGCTAATTTGTTTATTGAACAAACCTTAGTTTACTTCTTGAAGGATTTAGTTTAAAAATGATAGCAATATCTTTGAATTTATTTGACCTTAGTGTAGTTTGTTCTGTTCTTAATAGATATTGATATATTGAAATGTTTTTTAATCTTTTCATATACAATCTTCTATTCTGTAACAATCTTTATGATTATGTTTTGTATCTATTAATAGAATGAATTATGTTATTTAAGTTTAGCCTTTTGCCATTATTCATTAATTTGGTGAATTAGAAGATCATGTTTGTGACTCTTTGTATAATTTACTAGATATCTTTAGCATTATGCTAAAAAAGATGAAGAGTTTGAAGTATTTGGCAATCTAAACAATAATTGAAGAGTGGGGTTTTAAAATCCCACATGTTGTTAAGAGATACACAATTAATCCCCCTATCACTAAACTTCCGATAAAGGTTGTTACCTTCTTTAAAGTAAAATTTAAGATAAATAGGTAACAAGCTATAACTTTACCATTATTAGTCCTTTTATGAATGCCATAAATCTTTTCACTATCATTCCAATCAAACTCAATCTTCAATTTGTGCTCTAATAATTGACTTACCAATAGGATGTTCTTCGTGGGCCTTAGAACATAATTTTCTTTTGTTCAATTCCATAATTAGGAATCTTACGAGGTAAATAAGTGACCCAAATTATTTTTTTCAAAATATTTATAAGTTGAATTTGTTGCATGTCAATTCCTATACTATAAACTATTAGCTAACTAATTAACAAGGTGAATGCAAGTTTCTCACCATTATACCTAATAAAATTGACCTTCGAAATGTGCTCTAGCATTTGACTTACCAATAGAATGTTCTTCATGGGACCTAAAGGATAAAGAACTTTTAGTTGATAAGTTGAACATTAGTTGTTCACCATTATAGCCATCAAATTCAACTTTCAAATTATGCTCTAGCAATTGACTTACCTATAGGATGTTCTTCATGGGCCCTAGAGCATAAAGATTTAAGTCAATACTTATATACGAGTCTTTAACTTGGTAGAGAAATGCTTCCAATTATATATTTCAAAAAAATTACACATTGATTTATTTGTGCATCAACTCATATATTTTTAAATATCAAATATGGCATAACCAATTGACTAGACGAATTGTTATTTGTGCCAAGTATAATAATACAAGTGAATAAAACTAGTAACAAACCCAAATGAAATAGAATATAGATTTTAAATTTTAGATTTGTTCACTATAAATAACAATGCTAATTTTTTCTTCACCTAATTAAATAGTTAAATACATAGTGGTGCCAAATTAATCCATTAGCCTTTGTTATAATAATCCACAACAAAATTAATAATAATATAGGGCGGTTGAATTGAATTCATTGCTTACCTATATATATTTTTAATTACATCTAATTAATGTAATTTTCACTATGAATTCTCAAGTTTGTTTTATATATATATATAGTAAGACTAATAAAAATATATATTTCTTTTGTAGAAAAAATCTAAAAACAAGTTTTAATTAAGTTAAGCCAAAATATTATTAGATATATTTTAAAGAAAACTCTAACAAAAGACTATGTTATTAAAAAAAGTGCAGCATTCATTCACAATATTGTAATAATATAGGACAACTAGAGGTAATCCATATCTGTTTTGCTTGGAGAAAATCTACTAATCGGTAAGTTTTAATCAAGCCAATACATTATCCTTAAAGTTCTTAAAAAATATTGTTAAAAAGGAAATAGTACAACTAGTGGTAATCCATATCTCTTTTGTGTGGAGAAAATCTACTAACGGGTAATCTTATTTATTAAAAATAAAAAAATATATTATTTCTAAATGACACACTTGCCTTGAATTCAAAATTTCTATTTAAAAACATAAAGTGCAAAAAATATTATAGACTTTGACTCATTATCTCCTTTAATATTTTAAAAAATTATTTGTCAATATTAACAAATTAAAACATTTTTCCAAAAAAATATAATTATTAAATTATCGTTCTTATAAAATTCTTCAGAGCAATATATCACCTAGATAATAAAGCTGGATTCAAAACAATATACCACATTTCAAAATTATATTCATAGACCATTATCAAAGATTGATTAATATATATTTTAAAAATGTTTTTCAAAGCAATAGATAAATGTCAAATGTCAAAGGTCAAATCAAGCATTATGAGGAAATACAAAGTGTTAAGTTATACGGACCTAATGTGTAAATTTAATTTAAGTTATCTAAAGCTTGCAGCAAAATCCGTTAACCCCAGACATAGGACAAAGTAAGGTGATGGGTCCCACTATTTACACACGATATTAGACTAGATATGGTCAAATATTACATACGTCCGCAGCGAAGAGACAAATATTCCGACGGTAAAGAGCGGGGGCATATCCACAACTAAAATATATATTTCACTTCATATCCACAACTAAAAATATAAATATATTTCACTTAATACAGAGTTAAATGTGTTTAATATTTAGTGTGGACCTCGCTTATCCACAACTGTATTTGCTTAGCCCAGTGAAAGCAACCCAAGTTTAATCAATTCGCTTGGTCATACCCACGTTTTGGATCTGTCAATTCCTTGTTTCTAATGCCTTCGTTGACCTCATTAACAGAAAGAAGCTAAGCTTGGAAAAGAAACTGTTTTTTACAGGGGCCCCTTTGTTATTTGGGACGTCCTGTTTTTTCATTTTCAGCTCTCAGAATGCACAGACGGGATTTAAACAGCAAAAGTAGATAATTGGAATTTGAGAAGTTAACAAAGATGATCGCATTGAATTATCTTTCAACCGAAATACATCACAGGAACTTTTAAAACACTGAACGCACACAGGAACAAAGACTGTTCAAAGCCCTTTAGGGTTTTCCCATAATTCACTAAACAAAACCTAACAAAACGCCCTGTATCAGACACCCATCTTCAGCGACGCTTTAGATCCAGCATCATGCTACTGTTCAACCCCTGGTAGAATTATACAGCAGTGCCTGGAATGAATAGTTTATCCATCATGATTGAAAATTGAACTTTGAAAAATTAGAGAGTAGGATGTGATCATTTGTTTGGATTCAACTGAAAACGCATCTCCAATGTCCATGAATGGTCCAGTTCATGGTAAATTAGATCTGTGATTGGTGAACTACCAGGAGTTCATGGATGGAGATCGACTAAGCAGTTGAATCCCAATAAATCATCACATAATTTGATTTTAGAAGACAATTAAATTGGGATTTTATATGAATTTTACCAGATTCTCTTGGAGCGCTGCACCTGAAGCATTCCATCCTGCTGGCAAAGTTGTGCTCGTTACATCCAGACCTGCCATTCAGAAAAGAGGGCACTTATACACATCAGCCTCGGTATGAGAAACAAGATGCAGATTTTAATTCCTATTCTCAGTTAGTAAATAATTACCTGGCAAACAAAATGTAGGTATGCAAGGAACAAGACTGGTGATTTATTTGAAAACTCAGAAAGGTGAATACAGTTTGATGAGAATCACGGAACAATTTGTTTTTACCTGCCACAAATCCAGTCACCGGACTTCCATCCAGAGCGTCCACCACCAGATCCAGCGTTATAGGAAGACCCGAAGCCAAAACCGCCTCCTCTGGATCCTCCTCGTCCTCCGGAGGACTCGAACCCGGTACTTCCTCCACCGCCAGATTCCTCCTTACCAGATCCACATTTAAAGCAGCTTGAACGGCTGGCGAAATTGTGCGCGCCACAGCCTCCCGCAGAACAATACCAGTCCCCAGGCCTGACATCAGAGCCCCCTCCAAAACCCCCACCACCTCCTCCTCCATAGCCGTAACTTCCTCCTCCTCCTCCTCCCCTGCTGAAGCTTCCATATTCACTCCTTTCGTCTCCACGGGACCCTCCGGGCCTTGGATCTCCACACTTCTGGCACGAATCCCTCCTGCTGAAGTTAAGATGCTGGCATGAAGAACAATTCCAGTCACCCGGCTTGCGATTCATTTTTCCAAACTTGACTCGCTCCGTAGAATGCTCAAACGCTCTGCGCAACAATAAACATTAAGACAGGCATAATGCCTTAAAATTCACTATTTTTCATAATCAACCTGAAATTCTAAGCCCCCTGTGAACTTTTTTTTATATACATCTAAAGGAAACTGCCTTGTCTTACGCATTTACATAATTTAGACACAGAATTAGCAAAATGCCGTGGAAATCCTTGGCGTTGCCAATCAAGGGCAAATTAACAAGCCGTGCTGAAAATAAGTCGAAAGAAAGGGGAAATTAGACAAAAGAAAATGCATGCTGTGCTGAAAACAAGTCGGAAGAAGGGGAGAATTAGACAAAATAAATTTAAATAAACTACTGATTCAGAGCCATGGTTAAACAAAACCTTGAAATGCTGTAAAATTCACATTTTCCGCTTTTCTGCAGAAGCCGTTATAACGAACGACAAAAAAATATGCGCTTTGGGCAGAGCAGCCAAAGCTAATTAATTGTGTTAAAGAAAACAAGGTTTTTTCCGATATTAAGACATCAGTAACGCATAACATCAATTAACTACCGCGAACAAGCTAGCAAATGAAGCACAATTTAATTCATGTTAAAGCAAACATTTCCAGAACCGCCCCCCTCAATATAGAAGTGCAATTCTGCCTCATCTAACAAAGAAAACAGAATATTATAATTTAAAACCTCAGTTAAAGCTAAAAGCAGAATCTGCATTCTTGAACAAATCGCATCTGGCGACATGGCAAGATTAAACAGCTGTCAACTCAGGGCTAAACAAAAAATTTAACTCCGAAAACCCCTAGCCAGGATTTTCAACCCTAACAAAAAATGTTCCACCGCAAACAAAGAGATTAAAGAACCTAGGGCAATCTAAGCCAGGAAATTCAAAACTTGCGCAAAAGAATTATGCGCACACAAGTTCCAACCACAGAACAAAGCCAGAAACCTTGCAATACTCACAGAAAGAAACCTAATTAATCCACACAAGAACAAGCCATATACAAAATACAACCATAAATGCGAATTCAACAGAGTTTCAGCCAAAGAACGACTGAAACACAAAAGTAGCACCGCAATTTACATCTCTAGCAAGAGGCTAAATTCAAAATTTTACATTTCGCAGAAATAAACAATTTACATGTCTATGAAGGCCGGAAAACCAAAACTTAAGCTTCACGAAATAAGTAAAACAAAAGAACACATTTTTACTTCAGGGAAGAACCAGAAAACCCCGACTTACAGAGAAATCAGTTGAAACACAGAGGCTTCTTCAGTGCTACAAGGAATAACACAAGAGAATGGAAAAAAAACTGTAAAGAGTCCTGAGAGCCTTGAAATTACTCCAATTGTTTATATGAGACCTTGTCTTGTGTGTCTAGGACAACCGGATTCATGAATTTATAGTTGTCGGCAGCGCCATGGAGATCGTCGATTGATTTCCCGGCGGCCGTATTCCCTGTTCCCGGCCAAATTCCTTTTCCCTTTCTGGATTTGCATGAAGGAATAGTATTTGTGCTGAACTTTAATTGATTCTCCTGAGCTGCTCTGTGTATTTACCCCTCAATTGGAGTAAAATAATTTTGAAGTCCATTCGATTAGATACGCCGAATCTCAACATGTCTGGTCAAAGCAGATGATGGTAAATACAAATTTATTTAAGGGATTCAAAAGGTATTACTAAACATGACAGTCACACCGACCATTGAAAAGTTGTTTCCCCTTGTAAGCCGTATTTCACAATTGAACCCCATGCCCTCCCCACACCTTTCAATTTTTGCTTTTTCTTGTGTTTGCAAGTACTATTTTTATGGCATAGACCTTACAAAATCAGACCTCTATTTAAATATTAAATATTGGTATTTCAGAATATTTATTCGTTAATAATAAGTAAGATGTTTACAATTGTAAAAGTGAAAAGTACATATGCTTTTATTGTCTTTCATCTTTCATTTAACGTTATTTTGTGTAAATGTTTTACGCATATTTTCTTAGTATATAATTTTGACTACTTTAATGATTTTAATGACCAAAATAAATAAATCGACTTTCAAAAACAATGCTTAAACTCTACTCAAATAATTCTTAATCCTCAAAATATTAGTTTTATTATTAAATTAAAAAACCCCTATGTGGAATTGACCCACATTTTCAAAATTCAGTTCAATTCCACACCCAAGCTAACTCAATAGGCATTGTGTGCACTCTTGTACCAAAACTTTAAAATTGTGTGCCTAAAACAGGTATAAAAGAACATTGTCCCCTAAGTCATTAGTGTTGTACCTTGCAACACACCCTATTTTTCTACTTGGCAAAGTGGGGGCCTCAATCCTTTTTTTCCTTTTTCTCTTTTTCTCATTTGTCTCTGGGTATTGTTTGTTTATTTCCTCTTTTGGATCCCTTATTTGTCTCAGGTTTCGAGTGTCCTACAAATGGTGTGCTATATTATTCACGTCTGACTCACAACACCTTTCGTTGTTTCCTCGTGCAGTTTGCACTTGGTTTTAGTGTTGGATGGTATGTGATATTCCTGATGTCTCATCTACAAGCGCAATGACATCTTGTCACTGTGAGCCTTGAGGTGGTGGTGGAAAATGCATCATTAACGTTAGTAGTTGAGCATCTATAACACCCCAATTTTGCATAATTAAGGGTTTATTGCGAACTTAATATCTCATTTTATTGTAAATCTTGCAAATCATCTAGGTTTCAACTATCCTTATTTCAAAACCGCTCAATACAAGTGCTTCTTGCACTTAGAATCATCCATATTATGTATCATTTATTTTATTACATTATAGCCTCTTTTATTAAGAAGCTTTAAAATCTTATTTCTCACACTAGGTCATTACATCACCATTAACACCGTGTTCTAGTCTCAAGTTACTTTCATCACCAATATAATAGTTCTAATGATTTCTTGAAGCCTTCCATGTTTATCAAAATCATTGAATCAATCAATAAGGCTTGAATAAGGCAAAAGCTAAGGAACATGTTACTTTTGACATCCAATATCACAAGATATAGTGGTGTTCCTCAATACCAACAAGTGTTTTATTATAGGTTGTAGGTACTAAAGACATATAGATCTCAAGTTAAAATGAAATAGTTAGTTTAATACCATAAAAAGCAGTCAACGCCATATAGGTAGGGATCAAGGTTTTATGTGCAAGATCGACCCAAAATTTCATAGTCACAAAACCTAGGGTATAATTGTCTCAAAGTAGTCATTGTAGATCCAAGACTAAATTTTGGGTAATAGTTTTATATCACAAACAGTTTCATCTCCAACACTATGGTATGCACTCATTGTTGTTATTTTATTCTTATTTTATATTTAATTAAGTGTACATATGTTTCTATCTTAACTCTTTTATCTAAATTAATTTACTCATTATTACTTATTTTGTATTTATTTATGATAAATTATGTAGGATTTTTTTTTTTTAATAAAATGGTGAACCCAACATTTAAACCTGATGTAGTCAAGCTTGGAGGATCCAATAAAGGATTGTCCAAACTTGTAGCCAACAACAAGAACAACACAATGGAAACACAACATCACAAGATATAGCAACTCATATCAATTTATATTCATTTTCAGATTCAATTACATGCAACATGTTGGGCTGTAAGGCCTTCCAGCTAGTTACGACCAATTACAATGAAATCACACTAAAATATATCACCGAGATCTTATGCAAGCATCAGGTCATTTACCTTCTACCAATACATACAACTCACTGCAAGCTTCAGCTCCACCTTCCAAACTAGTCCAGATCTGTGACACACCACACAACAACCTAGTAGGAACTCCAAGGTAGAATCTAAACTTGTGCTCGTAAGCCACCAAGCAATCTTCTTGCCTCCAAAGCCAACATGCTACTAGCTCTTCAAGTTTCCTTCCACTATCTCAGATTCATATATCTTCACAAGAAATCTTCCAGTTCTTCTTCCCCTCCTATTCTACCCTCTTCTCTAACACTCTACCCAAACCTCTTTATTTATACAACTTTGCCACAAGTCGGCATTACAAAAGAAATAAATCAAAAACACAAGTTGACACCAAGAACACAATGTTAGAGTAATAGTATATTTACCTTTATAATTAAGTCTATCTGATTTAATTATTAAAAGGTCACTATTATTCTATTTCACTTAAGCTTGTCATTTAGGTGCATAATAATTAATATGTTTATTAATTATTAAATGCACAAACCTAGCTTTCTCCGGCTTTAGGGTTTCTCACCTTATAAGCCGCTTTTTTGTAATTATTGTTCATTCTTTTGAGAAATACATTTTTACTCTCACTCTGCTGAGATTCTCAAAACCCTAGCTCTCTCTCTCTCACAGGTAGTTCTACAGCTTCTGGTATTTTTCTTGCAGGTGATCATTGGTTTTCTGTGGATTTGCACATTTGTGAAATCCTACATGGTATCAGAGCCTCCCTGCCGCTACCGAGGTTGAAGTTCTTGAAGCCTGGATTCGAAGACGACAGCCACAGCTTGTTTCTGGGGTTTTCTG
>MU226329.1:1587710-1611289 GCA_018584345.1 Thuja plicata | reverse complement strand
ACATCTGATAACACAAATGCATATGTCAGCCTAGCCACAAAACATGTCATCTTGAATTACAAAAGACATTACATCATAGTTGAACACACTAGAACTGGACCTAAAGAATAGGTCATACATATGAAACCTTCACACCACTTACCATCAGACCCAAAGATGGCTCACACATAAGATAATCATGTTGCATATTGTAAACACCGAAAGATAAACATATTCTGGGCCGATGGAAACACCATGTCAACCAAGACCATGTCTTGATCAACAAAAAATTTGAACCCACCTACGAGGGCTTTACTTAGTTAACCTTAATCATAGAACATATGTTCGTGGCATACTAAAGAATCCCCCTATTTTAAAAAAATATTGCCCCAAACTGCTTTTTTGTCAACCCCTCCAATACCCCCACCTGTTTTCCTATATAAACCCCCACCTCCCACCCCAAAATAACCCCCCTCCCCCCTATTTAGGCAATATATTGCCCCTTTTTTCCCATTTTAAACCCCCCAATATGAACCCACGTGATAGTGTATTGCCCCTTCAGTGAAGACCCCGTGAACCCACTGAAGGATAGAACCAGATAGGATGTGTCCAAAAATGGAATATAATTTATATAATAAAAACATATGATATACTGCATGAATGTCTAGGTAGTAGGGATAGGCGGAAGAACTTTGAAACATAACAACCAACTATATACATCCAAAACTTCATACTACTCCATTCATCAACTATCTTAGATTTACCAAAAAGATGTATTTCAATAGCTTGAACAATGACATCCATCATGATAATCCATTACCAAAAATAGACTGAATGGAATGAATATGATATGCACAATACCAAAGCATAGTCTATATGTACAGACAAACATCAGACAACTAGCCGGTGCAGGCAGACAATCGATACAAGAGTTTTGACATCAATAAAAACAATGTCAATATATCCTCAATACTCTAAAAAATCTCCCCCTTTGGAATTGAGGAAAAAACAACAAAATAGAAAAAATCCAAAATAGAACCAAAATCTCCCCTTGAGTTAGATATTGATTTTCATTTTTTTCTCTTCTAAACTTCTCTCCCCCTTTTTTCAACAATGGAAAAGGGCCACACAACATATTTAGACAATCAAATAAGAACAACATATTTTACAAGAAAAACTTTCTTGTACCTTTCCTTGATAATGGGAAGATTCCTCTTCCACTCATTCATAGCCAAACTCATCTACACAAACAAACTGTCATGATGCACCAAGATGTCAAATGATGAAGTCCAGTCCAGGGACCGGAACTGGCACTCATAGTCTTCTGCATCAGAAATAATTCTTGAAAGATGTTCTAACTAAACCTCAACCAAATCCTTCACCATCCATAAAGTTTTAACTAAATCCTCTCTTTGTCTCTGTATATGCAACATCTCAGCTTGAAGCTGACCAACTCTGATTCTCTATTTTCCATCTTTATCCTTGAAGTAATCATAGCTTTTACCCAAATCATTCAATTTTGAATAAATGACCTCAAACCTTCCACTAAAATTTTCAACTGTAGCAGGCCACCGGAGACAATACTGATAGATATCAGAAATATCTTTTATGCATTCTTTTGTCTCACCGATCAGTCTAGATAATCTCTATGTAGCATCAACACATTTATTTTTTATTTCTCGGTCAATACCATGATGTGTCAGTGATCCCTAGCTTGGTTAACACTGTGCTCGGTATACACTATATTTACTCAGTGTTCACTGTTACTCGGTGTATACAAAAATCTTCAGTTACCGACCACATAAACTTTGTTTGTTCCAGATCTTTAACCCATAATAGATGTTTTTTACCACAATGATAATCAAAACAAGTTGACATCAACGACAATACATTAACTGATTAATGTCTATCATCACATTTATAACTCGCTTGATCATCAACAAAATGACTTCAAACATACAATCAGTTGTAGTTTATCAATCTCTCCCTTTGGCATTGATGGCAACACAATAAGAAATTTGCAATATGGAAATGCCATGAAATACCAAACTTCTATTCTACAGCTATATGAAAAATGTTGTAGCTCTCCCTAGCTTGTATATATAATATGTTTCAGCATTAAAAACTCATCATGAAGACTCTCCCTATAGATTTAACTCTTTTGTTCTTGAATCTTCTCTCCCTTTAATGGATAGATATGTCATTTCTCTCCCTTTCTCCTTTTCTCCCTTGCAGTGGATAGATATTTCATTGAATCTTCTCTCCCTTCAATAGCACTGCCAAAAAGAAATATACAACTCTTTAAATTAGCCAAAAAATATCTCTGGTTTTCGGTGCAGTAGTGTAAGTACCTTGCAGTGTACTAATATGCCATTGTCAGTCCAATTCAACTTTGCATCAACATGATTTATATTATGATTACATGCAGGTTGATGCAACCTACTAGTTAGCTTAGTGACCGATAGACAAGGGATGAACCCCTAGTCTACTCCTCAAGTACTCAAATGTATCCTTTGGTAAGGGTTTAGTGAATATGTCAGCTTGTTCTTCGTTTGATTGTACATATTCCAGTGTAACTTGTTTTTCGTGTACTTGTTCCCTCAAGTAGTGATATTTTATAGAGATATGCTTTGTTTTTGCATGCATCACCGAGTTCTTTAAAATATTTATTGCACTAGTATTATCACAATAAATTACCACTGGGTCAGTGATCCTTCATTCGTTCCTTTCAAAATTTGTTTTATCCATGCAATGTTTGAACAATTTGCAGCAACAACAACATATTCCGCTTCTACAGTTGAGTGAGATTACATCCTTGCTTTTTTCTTATCCAAGTAACTAATCTTTCTCCCACAAAGAATTCTCCACCAGTAGTGCTCTTTCTATTATCAATGTTCCCAGCCCAATCAGCATTTGTATAAACTTCCAGTTCAAATTTTCCTTCTCTCTTGTACCACAAACCATAATCTTTAGTGTTCTTCAAGTATCTAAAAATTCTCTTTACAGCAGTCATATGGATTTTTTGGGATTAGCAGAAAATCTTGCTACAATTCCAACAATGTGTGCAATGTCTGGTCTTGTGTGTACAACATACATCAATTTTCCAATCGTAGATTTGTACAATGTCTAATTTACCTCAGTTGTCTTATCTTATTTTTTCAATTTGCATCCTGTCACCATAGGTGTTACGACTGGTTTTGAGTCTTGCATTTTGAATGTCTTTAATACTTCCTTGATGTATTTGGATTGAGTAATGTAGATGCCTTCATCCTGTTGTAAAATTTACAAACCAAGAAATTTTTTTATCTCTCCAAACATTGACATTTCTAATTATTTCCTCATTTCATCAGCAAATGATTTGCATAAGTTATCATTTCCTCCAAATATAATATCATCAACAAAAATTTCAGCAATAAGAGTCTTATCATCATTTTCGCCTTTCAAATACAATTTTTTTTATCACTTGTTCTAAAAAATCCAATACTCATAAGATAATAGTGTAGTCTTTCATACCATGCTCTCGGTGCTTGTTTCAGTCTATATAATGCTTTGTGTAACTTACATACCATGCTTTTCTGAGTAGGATCAACAAAACCTTTAGGTTGTTCAATGTATACCTCTTCTTCTAGTATTCCATTCAGAAGTGTAGATTTAACATCCATTTGATATAATTTGAATCCTTTGCATGTAGCATAAGAAAGTAATATTCTAACTCCTTCAAGTCTAGAAAAGGGTGCAAAATTCTATCCATAGTCAATACCTTCTTCTTGTGCATACCCTTTGCATACTAGTCTTGCCTTATTTCTGGTCACATCTCCATTCTCATTCAATTTTTTTCTGAATATCCATATGGTGCCAATGACATTCTTATCACTCGGTCTGAGTACTAATTTCCATGTTTTGTTTTTCTGTATCTTCTCAATTTCTTCATTCATTACATTATCCATTCTTCATTTTCAAGTGCATCTTTAACATTTTTAGCTTTAAATTCACAAATCAAACATGTGTTTTTATTCGACTTACTTTGTGTCATCATGCCAGCTCTTTTATCTCCAATAATATGATTCGGTGGATGATGTCTTCTTACAAATTTTACAAGTATAGGTTCATTTCTTTGTTCTTCATTGTGTCCTATAGTTGGTACATGATCATGATCTCCAGTTGCAAAATATTCCTAATTCTTGGTTGTTGCATCCTGATGCTCGGTAACATTACCCTGTTGCTCGGTAACATTAGGTATTTGCTCAGGAAAAGTGTCAGGTTCTTCAAAGTAAAAAAATCTACTATATTCTTCTGGTTCTCTTTTACTTTCCTCCTCATTCTTCTCAGCAAATTCATCAACTCTTACATTTGCACTTTCAGTGATCTTGTTAGAAGACTTGTTCAAACATTTATAAGCTTTTCTCTTAGTAGAATATCCTAGAAATATTCCTTCATCACCTTTTGAGTCAAATTTCCCATTTCTATCATCTTTCAGAATATAACATTGACTTCCAAATATTCTAAAGTAACTCACATTAGGTGTATAACCATACCATAATTCGTAAGGTGTCTTGTTTGTATCTTTCTTCATTTGTACTCGGTTCAATGTGTATACAACAGTACTAACAGCTTCCCTCCAGTATACTTGTGCAACATTCTTTTCAATCATCAATGTTCTAGCACAATTCACAATTGATCTATTTCTCCTTTCAGCAATCACATTCTGTTGTGGTGTTCTCAGTGCAGAAAATTGTCTCTTAATTCCATACTCATTACAAAATTTAGTGAAATCATCAGAAATAAATTCTCCTCCCTTGTCAGATCTTAAACATTTCAATTCTTTTCCACTTTCTTTTTCTACTTTATCTTTGTACTGTTTGAACATCTTAAATGCTTCAGATCTTTCTTTTAAGAACATGACAGTCATCATTCTAGAGTAGTTATCAACAAATAAAATAAAGTATCTGTCACCATAATAACTCTATGTTCTCATTGGTCCACATAAGTCTATATGAAAAAAATTCAAAATATCATTAGAAGAAAATTTTTTGCTCTTAAAACTAGATTTTGACATTTTTCCCATTTGACAATTCTTGCACATGACATGGTCAGGTTTAGATAAGCTCGGTAAGTCTCTTACTTTTCTTTTCTTACTGATCTTAACCATGTTGTCAAAATTTACATGAAATAGCCTCTTATGCCACAACCATACATCTTCATTCCTAGCCATCAAACAAGTAGTTTCAGCAGTGTCAAGATAGAATAGATTACCTTTTTATTGTTCTCCAGTGTCGATCAACTTTCCTGCTTCATCATAGACTCTAGCTTTTTTGTTTTCAAATGCAACTTGGTGACCTATGTTATAAAACTGTGAAACACTCAACAAATAATAATTAAATCCTTTCACCCAATATGCATTCTCACATTTGATCTTATTGTTCAGCAATATAGTCCCTTTTCCTTTCACTTGACAAGGTGTATCATTTCCCATTCTAATAGATCCACCATTATAATGCTCAAGAAATTCAAATTTTTCTTTATCTCCAGTCATGTGATGTGTGCAACCACTATCAATAACCCAAATTTCATGCTTGCTAACTTTAGAAATAAGGTTTTTTTCAACATACCTTTCATCTTCTTTTGAATCTTCTTTCAAAGCTACAAATATTGTCTCAATGTCTTCATCAGTGTCGGTGTCGGTGTCTTTATCTTTATCTTCATAAATGTAACATGCCTTCTTGCCTTTGTCTTTGTAATCTCAGTTACTCCTTCTATCATATTGTTGGCTGCTTCTATATTCTTGATCATCCTTTCTGTCATTAGATCTTTCATTTCTTTCATCACTTTTTCTGTTAGGGCATTTGGCAGCAAAGTGTCCAATTTATTTACAATTAAATCATATCAAAGGTAGTTTGCCTCTATACCTTCCTTTACCTTTGTGCAATCTTCTAGTCATTAATGCTTCAAGTTCAACAAGTTCTTTATCATCACTATCACTGTCACTGTCATTTCTTATCATGTGTTTGTTACCAGATTTACTAATTTTCAGAGAGGACATAAATGCATATCAACAGTAGGAACAACATTGTTGTCAAAATTGTTTAGCTCAAATGAAATCAGTCTACTGACTAGACTATCAAGTGTAGTATTGCTTTCCGGTGCTGCTCTCATTTCATGTATTGCAGAGACTCTAATAGAATAAATAGGTAATAAAGTTCTAAGAATCTTACTTACAATAGTATCTTCATCAATAAATCCACCTGCTCCATGGATAGCATTCACAACCTCCTTGATTCGGTTGTTGTATTGTGTTATGTTTTCTCCTTCTTTCATTGTCATGTCATCAAATTTTCCTTAGAGACTTTCAGCTTTAGCTCTTTCCACATTTGCATCTCCTCCATAAACTAGTGTAAGCTTGTCCCACATCTTCTTGGCCGATGTTAATGTCTTGACTGTTAGAAATAACTGAGAGGGGGGGGGGGCTGAATCAGTGGCCTAAAAAATATTCCAATAAATCAACCCAAAAACTTAGTACCACAATATTAAGCCTCTAGTTATCTTTAGTCCTACAAGATGTATGCCTTCAAATAATCATATCAAATAACTACTGCTCGGAGTTCTCTATTTAAACCTTATTCTTATATTTACCGAATAGCAGTCTTTCATTTACCAAAAAATAATAAATTGCTTAGTGTATATCAGTCAATCCAGATTAGTTATTTGTAATACAAAACACTAAAGTAATGACTCATAAACACATTGACACATGGATTTTTAACGTTGAAACCCTGTTAAGGGAAAAACCACTTGGGACCGGTAACCCAAAATTTTCACTCTTTTGAAGTGAGCTTGATGAAGAGACAACCTTGTTAAAGGTTACAAACACACTGTTAGGTGTGACCTTGTTAGAGGATTTAAATAGAATAGTTTGTCACTTGATATCGGGCATCTCTATGCTACCTTCTATGACCAAACCCAATGTAGTTTGTCAAATGGTATTTGGCATCTCATGCTATCTTCATGATCAAACTTTGTGATACTCCTTGGGATGTATCTCAATATAGAAAGGATTGTTAAGTCCTTCTCAGTTAAGAGACTTTCTGAATCAATAGTTAAACTAAAACAATAAATGATATGTTCACACATACAACTTATACTTGCAGATTTTCAGATCTATTGTAAGCTCATTTTACCTTTCTGATCAATATGTCTTTTCAATACCTTTGCTCCACTTCTTTCTGCTCGAAAATGTTGTGCTTCTCTATTGCTTGGTGTCCGCAAAAATATTTAGCTCTTTCCTCAGCTTGATTGATCAAGACTGTATGAAGTTGTTCTTCATCAGTTTCTCTTTAGCATCCTCTTTTTCATTCACTCCCCTTTTTTATTCATAATGAATTAAGTTGTCTCTTTATAGACATGATATCATTGTTTCTCACTTCTTGATTTTCTTGTTCTTGGAGTGATCTGCAATCTTAGCCAATCTTGTTTTAAAGCTTAACTCTTGTTTTATCTCGTAGAAATATTCTCGCCAACTGGATAAAACAACTTTAAATATTTTACTTATCTCTGGCTTTAACTTGTCGATTAAAACAATGGTAACGACCAATTAAATCTATCTTTATCTCTGTCAGCTAGGTATTTTTTCATTTCTGAACTTCAATTAACTTTGGTGTTTTAGCACTTTGATAGCTTCGGTCAACACTTCAGTTCTCCTCGGGATTCTCTGTCGGTGTTGTTTGTCCATCGGGGTTGTTTGTCTGTCGGTTAACATTGTAATTATGGCCATTGGTAATGCTTGTGATTCTACTCATCGGTAATGCTTGTCAGTTTCTTTGCTCGGGCATCACTGTGACTTTACTCTTAGTTTTCTTTGTCCTTTGATTTTCACTAACTGTCAGTGTTTGAAGTCACTTAGTGAATGTTGGTCTTTTATGCATTACTGAAAGCATAATCTTTATCTCTCTAATTCTCTGAAGTCTTTGACACTTTGAATATAACCAATTAGATTATATCAAGTTGACATCAATGAAAATATAATCCATTAACTTATTTAATGTCTTGCATTATCTTTATGCATTTCGGTGATCAACTTAACATCTTCAAACATTCAATCAGTTACATGTCATCAATCTCTCCCTTTGGTATTGATGGAAACACACTACATTATCACATTATATTATTACTAATACAATATGAAATATAACAGTTGAAGTTCATCAATTTCTCCTATTATAACTATTATAAATGCATGACTCTCGATAAGCTCATATAGCTTAGATTTGTTTCCTGAAGAGTGGGTTCTTCAATCTTTAATCCCTAAACTGGATAGATGTAGCCTCTTTTGTCTCTATTTTTTATATGTGCTCTACCTTGAATGTTCCTCTTCTTGATCATCTCCTTTTTCTTTGACAATAATCTCTCCCTTTGTATGTACTCTCTCCCTTTGTTATTTCTCCCCCTTTGATGGATATTTCATATGTAATCAATCCCTTTTGATTGTGATTAACTCTCCCTTTGAATTCTTAGGAACTTCTCTCCATGGATAATGATATAATCTCTTTTGATTAATGAGATAATCTCTCTCCCTTTTGATTTTTGATAATGAATTCTTGATAATGAGATAATCTCTCCCTTTTGGTAATCTCTGATAATGAGATAATCTCTCCCTTTGACAACAATTCCAAACAACTCTTCCATATCATCTTCCATCCTTTTTTATAATATACTCGTTGAATTTCCCTATCCATCATCAATACATTGTCTCTAGTGTTCGGTGTAGGTATGTACCTTGCTATGTACATATGTATCTTTTGTACATTTGCATAACATTTCATTTCCCTCAAAAATGATATCATCAACAAAAATTTCAGCAATCAGAATATTACCATCGGTATCTTCTTTTAGGTAAAGATTGCTATTTTCACTTATTCTTACAAATTCAATGCTAATGAGATAGGAGTGAAGTCTTTCATACCAGGCTCTCGGTGCTTGTTTGAATCCATACAAGGCTTTATGTAGTCTACATACCATGTTTCTCTTATCTGGATCAACAAACCCTTCTGGTTGTTCAATGTATACCTCTTCTTCTAGTATACCATTTAGGAATGCAGATTTGACATCCATCTGGTATACCTTGAATCCTTTGAATGCAACATATGCAAGAATAATTCTTACTCCTAGTCTAGCAATGGGTGCAAAGTTTTCACCATAATCAATACCTTCTTCTTGTGCATACCCCTTGCATACTAATCTTTCTTTGTTTCTTGTGACTTCTCCATTCTCATTCAGCTTGTTTTTGAATATCCATTTGGTACTGATGACATTCTTGTAATCTGGTCTCGGTACTAGTGTTTGTTCCATTTCTTCATTCATAGCACTGACCCATTCTTCATTTTCAAGTGCAGTATTAACAGATTTTGGCTCAAAATCACAAAGTAAACATCTAGTGTTTAGTGACTTACTTCTTGTTCTCATTCCATCCTTCTTGTCTCCTATGATTTTATTTTGTGGATGATGTATTCTGACATACTTGGTAAGTTTTGGTTCATCTCTTTGTCCATCATTTTGATTATCATCTTGACCTTCATTCTGATCTCCATCGCTCGGTACATAATCTAGAGTATTATCTTGATTTTCGGTAATTGCAGCCTGATGCTTGGGTGCAATGTTCTGTTTCTCAGGAGAAATACATTGTTGCTTGGGTAGAGTGTCATGTTCTTCAGTGTAAAAAAACCTGTTGTAGTCTTCTATTTCTTTTATGCTTTCCTTATCATTCTTTTTTGCAAATTCATCTATTCTTACATTTGCACTTTCAATGATCTTGTTAGATGATTTGTTAAGATATTTACAAGCCTTTCTTTTGGTGGAATACCCTAGAAAGATACCTTCATCACTTTTGGAGTCAAGCTTTCCATTTCTATCATCTTTCAAAATACAAAATTGACTACCAAAGATTCTGAAGTAACTTACATTGGGTGTGTAACCATACCAAAGCTCACAGGGTGTATTCTTTGTGTCCTTCTTCAATTGTAGTATGTTCAATGTGTAGACAGTAGTACTGACAACTTCCCTCTAGAAATTTTGAGTGACGCTTTTCTCAATCATCAATGTTCTTGCACAGTCAACAATTGATCTGTTTCTCCTCTCAGCAATTCCATTTTGCTGTGGTGTTCTTCGTGTAGATACTTTTCTTTTAATTCCATGCTCATTATAGAAATTAGTGAATTCATCTGAAATAAATTCCCCTCCTCTATCTGACCTTAAGCATTTCAATTTCTTATCACTTTTTTTTTTCTACCATAGCCTTATACCATTTAAACATCTTGAATGCTTCTGATTTATCTTTTAAGAACATAACTGTCATCATTCTAGAATAATCATCAACAAAGAGAATGAAATACTTATCTCCATAGTATCTCTTTGTTCTCATGGGTCCACATAGATCAGTATGGACTAATTCTATAATTGCATTAGATGTATGGGCTTTACTCTTGAAACTAGACTTTGTCATCTTACCTTTTTGACAATTCTTGCACATGATATGCTCAGGCTTTGACATGCTCGGTAAGCCTCTAACTTTTTTCTTATTGCTTATTTTTATCATGTTGTCAAAATTCACATGACACAGTCTCTTGTGCCACAACCATATGTCTTCGTTTCTAGCCATCAAACAAGTGGTGTTAATGTCATCAATATAGAAAAGGTTACCTTTTTTCTATTCACCAGTTCCGATAAACCATCCTGATTCATTGAAGATCTTTGCCTTTTTATTCTCAAATGCTACTCGGTGACTTGTATTCTTCAGTTGTGAAACACTCAGCAGATTATAATTCAGTCCTTTTACCCAATAAGCATTTTCACATTTGATCAAGTTATTCAACATTATGGTTCATTTACCTTCAACTGGATAGGGTGTGTCATTACCCATTCTTACTATAGTATTCAAAAGTTTCAAACTTTTGTTTATCACTGGTCATGTGGTGAGTGCAGCCACTATCTATAATCTAGACATCATTCTTAATAACCTTAGATATGAGTGTAATTTCTACATACCTTTTTTCTTCTTAATCTAAATCATCTTTCATGGCTACAAATACCATCTCAATGTCTTCTTCAGATTTAGTGTCAGTATCATCAGCTCTGTTCTTAGCTAGGTAACAAGATTTCTTTCCTTTTTCCTTGTAGTCTTGGGTATCTCTTTTGTCAGATTGTCGGTTTCTTCAGTAATCTCTGTTATCACCTCGGTCAAACTTCTTTTCATATGTTCTGTCATTACTTCTATTAGGACATCTTGTAGGAAAGTGTCCAACCTCTTTACAATTAAAACATACAAGTGGTAATTTACCTTTGCCTCTCTGCAATCTTCTTTCCATTAGTGCTTCAAACTCATCAAGTCCTTGATCCTCATTATCAATTTCACTATTATTTCTAATAGCGTGTCTATGACTTGACTTACTTATTTTCAAAGAAGATTTGAATGTAGACTCTATAGATGGTAAGCCACTATTATCAAAGTTATTTATCTCAAATGAAATCAGTCTACCAATCAGACTATCTAGAGTAACTGTATTGTTTGCAATTGCTCTCATTTCTTGTATAGCAGATACTCTAATAGCATATACAGGCAGTAAGGTTCTTAAGATTTTACTTACCACTGTCTCTTGTTCAAGTACACCTCCAACTCATCGGATAGCATTGACTACCTCTTTGATTCTGCAGCTATACGGAGTGATATTTTCTCCTTCTTTCATCCTTAGGTCATCAAACCTCCCTCTTAGGCTTTCTTCCTTGGATCTTAGTACATTAGCATCTCCTCCATGTACCTACTTCATCTTATCCCATATTTGCTTTGCAGAGGTGCAGGTTTTGACATCTTCAAAATCAACATCAGAGAGTGAGGAAGCAAGTTCTATCATCATGCAATTATGCTCATGCATTTCTCTCAATTGCTCAAGAGTGTGAGGTCATGTAGGCAACACATATTCAATATCAAGGTGTTGAGTAACATCATTACCAATACCTGATAGGTGGAGTCTTATTATGCTTTGCCATGATGCAAAGTTGTCTTTATTCAACTTGGGCACATCTCGCTTGTTCATCGTGTGATCTTTTTCTTGAGCTGTTAAACTCCCTTTCTAAGCACACAAGCTCTGATACCAATTGTTAGAAATAACTGAGAGGGGGGGGGGTGAATTAGTGGCCTCAAAGATATTCCAATAAATCAACCCAAAAAATTATTACCACAATATTAAGCCTCTAGTTATCTTCAGTCCTACAAGATGTATGCCTTCAAATAATCATATCAAATAACTACTGCTTGGAGTTATTTTTTTAAACCTTATTCTTATGTGTATCGAATAACAGTCTTTCATTTACCAATAAATAGTAAATTGCTTAGTGTATACCGATCAATCCAGATTAGTTATGTGTAATGCAAAACACTAAAGTAATGACTCATAAACACATTGACACATGTACTTTTAATGTGGAAACCTTGTTAAGGGAAAAACCACTTGGGACTAGTAACCCAAAATTTTCACTCTTGTGAAGTGAGCTCGGTGAAGATCCAACCCTGCTAAAGGTTACAAACACACTGTTAGGTGTCGCCTTGTTAGAGGATTTAAATAGAATAGTTTGTCACTTGATATCAGACATCTCTATGCTACCTTCTATGACCAAACCCAGTGCAGTTTGTCAAATGCTATCTGGCATCTCATGCTATCTTCATGATCAAACTTTTTGATACTCCTTGGGATGTATCTTAATATAGAAAGGATTGTTAAGTCCTGCTCGGTTAAGAGACTTTCTAAATCAATGGTTAAACTGAAACAGTAAATGATCTGTTCACACATACAACTTATACTTTCAGATTTTTAGATCTATTATAAGCTCATTTTACCTTTCTGATCAATATGTATTTTCAATACCTTTGCTCCACTTCTTTATGCTCGGTGATGTTGTGCTTCTCTATTTCTCGGTGTTCGCAAAAATCTTTAGCTCTTTCCTCAACTTGATTGATTAGGACTGTATGAAGTTGTTCTTCATCAGTTTCTCTTCAACATCCTCTTTTTCATTTACTCCCCTTTTTAATTCACAATGAATTAAGTTGTCTCTTTATAGACATGATATCACCGTTTCTCACTTCTTGATTTTCTTGTTCTTGGCGTGATTCAAAATCTTAGCCAATCTTTCTTTAAAGCTTAACTCTTATTTTATCTTGTAGAAATCTTCTTGCCAACTGGATAAAACAACTTTCAATCTTTTACTTATCTCTGGCTTTAACTTGTCGATTAAAACAATGTTAACAACTAGTTAAGTCTATCTTTAGCTCTGCTAGCTAGGTATTTTTTCATTTCTGAACTTCAGTTAACTTCGGTGTTTTAACTCTTTGATAGCTTTGGTCAAAACTTCAGTTCTCCTCGGGCTTCTCCGTCGGTGTTGTCTGTCCGTCGGTTAACACTGTAATTCTGGCCGTCGATAATGCTTATGATTCTTCTTTTCGGTAATGCTTGTCAGTTTCTTTACTCGGGCATAACTGTGAATTTTCTCTCAGTTTTCTCTGTCCTTTGGTTTCCACTAACTGTCAGTGTTTGAAGTCACTTAGTGAATGCTGGTCTTTTATGCATTACTGAAAGCATAATCTTTATCTCTCTGATTCTCTGAAGTCTTTGACACTTTGAATATAACTGATCAGATTATATCAAATTTACATCAATGACAATACAATCCATTAACTGAGTTAATATCTTGCATTATCTTTCTACATTTTGGTGATCAACTTAACATCTTCAAACATTCAATCAGTTACATGTAATCATTGACATCCTCAAATTCAGCACCAGATAGTGAAGAAGCAAGTTCCACCATCATAGTATTGTGTTCATGTTTCTCTCTCATCTGATTAATAGTCAAAGATCCAGTAGGTAAGATGAATTCAGTGTCCAGGTATAACATTATATCATCTCCAATCCCTAACAGATATAGTCTCATTCTTCTCTTCCATGTTGAGAAGTTGTCCTTGTTCAACTTAGGTGCATCTCTCTTATACATCTTGTGATCTTTAGCTTAAGTCCTTGAAAAATTTCCTTCTAGGCACAGTATGCTCTGATACCAATTGTTAGATAACTGAGAGGGGGGTGAATCAGTTAGCTCCAGTTATCCTACAGTCCCAAATTCTCCTTGATGTATATAACACCAATTTCAAACATATAAATCAACTCGGTGAAATATAAACTGTGATCTCAAACTTATCTTCAAACTCATCTACCAATTCATATACCAAGTAGCAGTAAAACAATTACTGTGATTATTGATCAATGCAGATAAAGTAATGTGTAAAGCAAAATAACAATCCAAAACAATCATATATATTAACACATATATTTTTAATGTGGAAACCCTACTAAGGGAAAAACCACCTGGGACCGGTAACCCAAAATATTGCACTCTTTTGAGTGATCTCGGTTAAGAGCCAAACCTATTAAAGATTACAATGCACATTGTTAAATGTGACCTGGTTAGAGGATTTATCACTAACAATTCTCCCTTGACCAATCATTCACTATGGGGTCAACAAGAAAACAATCAACCTTCATTTGAATGTCATAATAAAGACTTTCAAGTCCTACTTGGTTAAGATATTTATCTGTAACAATGGTTAAACTGATACATTAATGATCTGATTTAAATACAACTCTGTTTGCAGATTTTTAGATCTATGCTAAGTACATAATACCTCTGATCAATTTGTTCACTTTAGTTCCTTTGATTCTTCATATCTGTTCTGCTCGGTAAATGCTCTTTCCTCTGTCGCTCAGTGTTGTCTACAGAACTACTCGGTTCTGTCTTCAACCAATTTGATCAGTCATGCATACATTTTGCATGTGTGCACATCATGTATGCATGTACAATTCATAATGAATCTCTTGTCTCTTATATAGACATCATAACTCATTTAATTTCCATCATTTAGATTTTTCTTCTTAATCTCCATCGTTGATTTTGTTGGTTAAACCTTCCTCAGTAGTTGTGTCAAAAACACGTTTCAATCTTCTTCATCTGATTATCCTTGAATTTTCATAGTTGTTTGATCATCATAACAAATCTTATCAATTACCTTAGAATCATCAAATTTCTAGCTCATCATTTTAGTCGGCCTTTAGTTTCTTTTTATTGCTCAGTCAATACCGTGATGTGTCGGTGATCCCTAGCTCGGTTAATAATGTGCTTTATATAGACTATATTTACTCGGTGTTCACTGTTACTTGGTGTATACAAAACTCTTCAGTTACCGACCACATAAACTTTATTTGTTCTAGATCTTTAACCCATAATAGATGTTTGTTACCACAATGATAATCAAAACAAGCTAACATCAATGACAATACATTAACTGATTAATGTCTATCATCACATTTGTAACTTGGTTGATCATCAACAAAATGAATTCAAACATACAATTAGTTGTAGTTCATCAGTTTTTGGTTTATCAAGAGTATTGGTCCAAAAAATACTTTGTAAGTGAAATATGTGAATGATTGAAGATCATATTGTAATGTTAACATCTATTCTAAAAGAAGAGAATAGGATGAATGTACTGCCCTTATTTAGCTTAGTGTAAATAAAAGTAGTAAATTATTTTTTTGATTAGAGTAGAAATAAGAAGGGGGAGCCTTCCCTTAATTAGGAGAGACTATGTTTCACATACTAAAGTTGGAACCACTATTCTGCAATTGATCCTTAAAATTTTCAGTTGCAAAATATCTACCCAACAAGTGAAACCATTGAAAGGTTTGATCATCACATAAGATTCGTCATATAAATCTCACCGCAATTATCTAGTGTAAAGATGTACTTTAGTTGTTATATTGACCATGCGAGTAGGATCTATAAGGACACAATGAGAAATAAGACCAATAACTTTTTATAGAATGTAAAGAGGACCATCAAGTTCTTTAATTATCTCTTTAGGATCAAATTTAATGCAAAGATCAAGTTCAAGTTTGGTTTGAGGTCTGGGTTTGGGTTCAAATTGATCAACAAGGTTGACGACATTATTGGCTTCAGTACACTCAACATCATAGTCAACAACATGGATGGAGGAAGAAGGTAAATACTAAGTATACTCAATGACACTAGTTGAATGAGAAAGTAAATGGTTGGTATAGATTTGCAAGTTTTGGTTGGGAGGTGAAATGAACTTGTTTCCTTGATCATTAACACCGTCAATAGATATAGCATTAGAATCAATGAGGTCTTGAATAACATATTTCAAACGGAAACACTTCTTGGTATCATGTCTAGGTTGACAATGGTATTGAAAAAAGCTTTGTGATGAAAGGATTTAGGCAAAAGTTTGGATATTTCAATTGGTTTAATGGAAGTAAGTTATAAAACATTAGCATTAATAAACTTCAACATCACATTATGCAAAGATTCATAAAGATGTGTAATATTACAAGAAGGTCTAAAAACATATGACAATGTTGGTATTAATAGGTCCAAGATTACTGAGAGAGGGGGGGGGGTGAATTAGTAATCTAACAATTCTAATTTTTCATTAACCTTTCAACCACTTTCATCAATAAACATTCATTGCATGAAAAGCTTAAGCAATAAGAATAGACATCCACAATCATGAAACACAATAACACCAATTTTTCTTTGGTGGAAACCTAACTGAGTGAAAACCACGTGTGGGGATGGCACCCACTAAAATCTGCACTCTTTTGAAGTATGTCTGGTTAAGAGCTTAGCCCTGTTAAAATCTTACAATAATGCTCAGTTAAGAGAAAGACCCTTTTAGGATTTGCTCGGTCAAGGGATTTACCTCTAGCCCTATTAGGAGCTTTACCTTATTAAGAGTAACCTAATTAAAGGATTTCAACCCCTATTTAAAGAGTCACATGGTTATAGGATTTACAATTCAGACCTACTAGGATCTACCTGATTAAGGGATTTATCTTGATGAAGTTGTTAGAAATCAACAAGTAAATGATCTAAGAAAGTAGCACTTCCTTTGCTAATATAGATCTAGTTCAAGCTCAATCTCTGCTACACTTACAAACAATCTGCTATCTTCTATCTTCTCTCTCGATTGCACCTCTGCATCCGTGATCTACACTTGTCTATTTTATCATTTTTCATATTTATATAAAACAAGTATATTAGGGGAAATAACCGCCTCACAAAATGTTTTACAATCTTTCCTGCTCAATGAGAAAGCCCTTAAATGTGTTACAGTTCTAGAAAACTTTTTAACAAACTTAGGTTGGCCTTCTAATTCATCGCACATTGATTTGACAAAGAAAATTCAAACCAAAATAGGTTCTTCAATGTTCTTGCAGAACCCCCAATAAATCCAATCTCAATGATAAAAAACATGCCAACTCAACAATCCTCATCGACCAGCAACAACACCACGATCCCTCAAACACATAAACACTTATAGAAACATGATGTAACATCACCATTCAAGGATCTGACTGATTATTCTAAAGAACACCTTTAAATATTTTCTAAACAACCTTCTATCACTTGAAACTTTGCCTTCTGATCATCAAAACATGATGTGGTCGCAACCACAACCTCATGACATATCCAAGATACACATATTATGACCACAATATCAAAATTGAAACACTATTAACAAAATCATCAAAACATTCTTCCTATGAACATCTTGTTCTTCTTGTTAACCTGTCAACCTTCAATAAATAATAACACTCAATACATAAGATAAATGTTGGGGATCATAGATATAGCATATGGAGACATCACTTAGTCTTCTTGTATGATCGCACAGTCTAATTCACTCTATAACTCAAAATTCAATCTCTTGAACATACATCAGCATAAAAACATCAACAAACACTATGTTGACATCAATGACAACATCAATATCATAACTAAGCATCTTACCAAACAAATAACATCTCAACATACTCAAAACTAGTTATGCTAACATACAAAGTAGCCACACCTTTGGATGTTTCTGTCACCTAATCATCAATGTTGTTTGATGAATTGTTGATCTTGATGAATCCCTTAGGTTTTTGAAAATTTTGCAAGGACTAACATGCAACATTCTTCTTATCAACAAAATCCATTGGAATGGTGCTCTCAAATTGACTCACTTGAAGCTGATAATTATGAAGCAGTGCACACAATTAAGAGAAGGAAGATAATTCAAAAAGAAATATCTTATCTCTAATATATTTTTGTAAATTAGAAATGAAAATACATTAGACATCAATATCAAGAAAAAGATAAGAAATTTGAGCATGCAAATGCTTGAATCTACCAATGAAATCAGTCACTTTTTATTTAACACCTTGTTTACAATGCATCAATCAGTCAAATAAATCTTATGATCAAAAATATTGTTTTAAAATTGTTGAATGAAAGCATTAGCAATTTCCTAAAAGGATATAGTGGAATAAGGAGGAAAAGAACAATACCATTACAAGGTTTTATCTTGAAAGGTTCTAGTAAACAATTTAGCCATGAACCTATGATCGTGAGATAAATCACTACACAATGGCTGAAAGGTTTTAACATGAGTCAAGGGGTCACCTTTACCATTGTAAGTCTCTAAATAATGAATTTCCATGTATTGAGGGATAAAAACATGGATGATGTCTAAAGACAAAGGACTAGCAATGTCACAAGTAGGAATGTTGAGCTTGGATTGAGTCATGGTCATAATTTGTTTTTGTAAGGATGAAACGGTTTGAGCCAAGCTATTGATAGTGGATTTAGTAGAAAGAGTGGTAAGAGATATGTGTGAAAGATTTGGACCATTATAGAAAATAGAAGGAATAGTGGAGTATGAAAATGGAACACTATTGTAAGTAGGCATGCATGAAGGTAAGGAAACACATGGAACACTTGAAGGGGGAATAATAAGATTAGGAATGCTAACATGTGTAGGATCTATGTTTTGAATGGAAGTGGTTGTGAGAGGTGGAGTATAAGTGGACACATTAGGTATTGAGGTAGGAATAGGCATGGAGGCCTCAACACTAGTGGTAGGTAGAGTGAAACCTAGATCATTGGCACAATCTCTAATATGTTTGACATTGTTATCAATAAGATGAGAGATAGTATACAATACATTATCACATTATTCATCATTATGAATTACCTTCCTCAAACCCTCTATACAGAGATGACCTTAAGATTGGAGTTCTCTTGTCCTAATCATTGCTCAAATTTTTCAAATTCATGGGAAATATTTTTCACTTGCATAGGAGGAACTCTTAAGGTCTTATCTTCATCATGAGAAGAGTGGGAATAGTTGTTCTCAACAATAGGAGGAATGGCATTAGTAGGCATGTTTGTCTCATCAATATTCCTAGGAAAAAAAGAGGACTTGAGATCAAAGGAGCCCACAAGTCTACGACTTATCCTAACCAAAATTCTACAGGTAGGACTCAATGTAATAACACTCAAGCACAAGAAAATGAAAGATAAATATATCTAATGTAAATGTGAACTTTTAAACAGATATGCAAACATTCATCAACTAAGCACAATTGCACATTTATTGAAAAGAACATCTAACCATCAAATCAAACATGAAGATCTAATGCATAAAGGGGATCTAACACCAAAATTAGAATGGAAATGTTATAAGTCAGGTTCACCAAAATGAACAATGAGAAAAGGGAAGCAATGCAAAGGGGTTGATTACTCCTTTTCCAACTTGCATGCCCAGAAGGTAGATGTCCCAATAGGCTTAAGGAGGTCCTAAGTGCTAAATGAGAAAATGATCCTCCGCTAAAAATTTGTAAATTAAAAATGGAAAGAGGAAAGATGAAATGTAGAAGGAAAAATGAACAAATAGAGACAAAACTAGAAATAACAGACTAATAACTAACTTCCAGAAAACATAAATGAGTTGAATCAGGGTCCAAACCACTGTACTAACTTGGGATTTCAGTTTGGACTAAAATTGTAGGGTACAAAATGTTTCAAACATTTTGTACCTAGGAACAGAACATTTCAGACATTCTGTTCTAGGCACTTTTAGATGAAACTTTCGAGGACTCTTTGACTATTCTTGATTTTCCTGAAAAAGTTTTGAAAGCTTTGTAACCTGTTGTTGCACACAAAAAATGGGGAAAATGTTGGGTAAAAAGGGTTTGACTAGGTCAAACCCCTGTTTAGGAATCAACCTTGAAAATGAAAGGAAATTGCATAAGGAAATGTATGTAAAAAGGTAAATGTTTGATTCACCTTGCATAAACCCTCATGAACGGATGTAGAGATGGCTAATAATCATCAAGATGCTTGATTGTTTCTTGAGTTGAAGGTGTTGACCTTGGAATTTAGAAAGCAATCAAGGATTCTCTAAAAATGCATGGATCTATGAACACCACTCCTAGATCTTCAATATAAATATGCTCGATAATCACTTGCAATGAAGGAATAATCTGTGTGGATGGAAGAAAGGATCTTATTTATTGATTGTAAAATCCCCTGCTTTTCCTTAATGGGAGAGAAGATTTCCTTAATTTTTTCTTGGATGCTTGAAAAAAACCTAGATCTTGGATGCTTGCCTTCAAATCTTGAATCTGATTGCTTGAATGCCTGATTGTTCTTGATCTCTTGAATAAATTATGAAAACTTTATTGCACTTGATATTGGATGCCAAAATTAGGAGAGACAGGGTGTTTATATACCTCATCCTACTTTTTGGGATTAAAAAATAAGACAGGTCAACCACGGGATCTAATTTCCCACTAATTTTGACAGGGGGCTTTAGGCCAAAACAAGTGGGAACATAACGTCTCAAACATTATGTTCCTAGGTACTTAATGTTTGAAATGTTATGTACCTAGGTTTTTGAGATAAAATTGAGACCAGATGTTGGTATGGTGGAAAAGATGCAGGAAAAGAAGAATCAAGTTGCTAGGATCAAGCATAATGGACATTAGACCTTGAAATCACCAAACGATGCCTAATAGAGCATCCAATTATGGGTGCTAAATTTTTAGGATAGTACACATATATACATGCATATATAAAATACACACACACACACACACACACACACACACACACACACACACACACACACACACACACACACACACACACACACACACACACACATACATATATGCATATACATACATACATACATGTATATCCACATAAATACACACACACACACACACACACACACACACACACACACACACACACACACACACATATATATATATGTTTATGACTTTATGTTGAATAAATTCTTATTGTTTAAAACTTGATCACAATTTTTACGTATAAAAATTTGATCATGTTTTTGAATTAAAATTGCATACATATTTTTACACTATGAATTTAGGATTGGATGACAAGCCTTTGGGTTGGGAGCTTCAATTCCTTGCTTTTGGCATATTGTATCCTTCCAATCTAGTTTCTCAACTTCATCATCATCAAGTTTATACATTATCAAGTGATTATTTTTAAAATTACCACCATAATTTCACACGTCTCTTGAACTTTCTAACAATATTTTTTTGTAGATTTGAATAATAGTAACGTTAATCATAAAAATCTTTTAACAATGTCTTGAGACTTTTCAAAGAAACATGTGTACTATTTTTTAATAACATTTAACCAACTTGTCCAAATTTGAAATACATTATATATTATTGTCCTACACTTTATTCTATATAATGTTTTTAAAAAATCAATTTTGATTAGTTTGGTGCAAGTTATTTGAAACACACGAATAGATACTTGATTTTCAAGATGCATCCAATTTCAAAATTCATTTAAAAAAATACTCAACAAAAAATATACACAACTTCTAGTACTCGCTCTTAACTATCTTTCTACAAAAGTATTTTTCAAAATACTAAACGCATCTATATCTTTTTTGAAGCACACGTCAGACACTATGTTATGTTTTTTTTCTGAAAAAGATAGGAACAAGTGTGTGAAGCATTTGACCCCTTATTCTTATCCATTTTTGAAAAACTTTAATAGTTTAAAAATTAGATTCAGAGTACTACAATTCATCTTCTCTTGTTATCTTCAAATTTTGAATGCACGAGTCTCAAATTGCTCCTCCAAATTCAATTTTAGCTGATTTCAAAACAAAAAAGTGGCCACTTATACCCTCCTTATTGTTCACCATCTTGGTGCACATGCCCAATTTTTTGTTATGTTTCCTTTAAATTTGATTCATGAAATGTATAAATCAAGGATCTTTTAATCATCTTGTAATGTGATTTTAATCATGTATATGTGACCTCTCTATACAGATGGATGTGATTGTATATATTACTAAATGATGATAGTGTAGATGGATTTATTTGCGTTTCAATGTTGGAGTCGAGCACAATTACTTTGTAATTTTTTTATGGTGTTTATGTTTGATTAAGGTTATGATTGTAGGAATCTTCTTTTGGATTTAAAATAAACCTAGTACATGTTAGTACCATCTTGGAGGGTTTTGTAGACCCCTTATAGTATTGTCTTGACTTCTAGTGGAAAGTATGTTATGTTTTGGAGCTTTTTGAGTTTGTTGGAGGAATTTCAAAGAATCTTGTAATGTATTTTAAATATGAGTGTTTTTTTGGTCTTGTATATCTTTTGATGTATTTATTTAGGGTAGAAGTTAAAGATGTTGGCAATATCATTACGCATATCCCCATCCACCCCCTTTTCTATATTGGTGACATCTAGTGTTCTAGGGAGTCATACTCCTTCCTAATTCACTAAGTTCTTTTATATTATTCATATCCTTAATATTTCCTAACCGTGCATGTATGTGTGAGAAGTCCAACTCTATGTAGTCATGCATAAACAAGAAAAGTTAGTATAAAACATCTAATATACACATAAAAATCTCACACAACCTCCAATGAGCTAAAATGAGTGCATCCATGACTCATTTGATTTTCTATTTAAGGGTTTGTGTGGATATTCTCTCCAACACAATATTATTCAATCCAAAAATAGATGCATGAAGAGAGGAGTATGATCCTAAATGAAAAATAAAAATGGAGAACTAGATGAAAGCTTATGATGAAAACTATGTGCAAACTATGATGAGAGTGATCAGCTAAGATGCAAGATTCTAATGAACATGGCTCAATATGATAAACTAGATGAAGTGCAAACAAACTAAAATCTTATTGGAAATTTCCTTTCCTCCCAGAAGTCAGTTGGTCTAATTGGAAATTTCCAATTCTCAAAAATCTTATCAGTTCCCAAAGAGATTCTGCTGTCTGGACTGCCCCTCCTTTTGGCTGGATCAAAGCCAATTTTGATGGTGCTTCTAAGGGAAATCCGGGTGTCTCTGGGGGAGGTGGCATCATCAGAGATAGCTATGGTAACTTTCTTGGAGCTATTTCTATTCCTTTGGGATTTCAATCTAATCATAGAGCTGAGGCCCTAGCAGCTTTGAACACTGTTATGCTGGTGGAAGAAATGGGTTTCAAAAAAGTTTGGCTCGAAGGAGATTCTTTGAACGTAATCAACAACATTAAAGAAATCAATCCTCCTTCTTGGACTATAGAGAATATTATCCTTAAGATATTATCTATAGTTAAAACCTTTGAAGCAGTTCATATATCTCACAATTACCGGGAGACTAATCA
>MU226329.1:1544865-1585889 GCA_018584345.1 Thuja plicata | reverse complement strand
TGTTGAGTTAGCAATGATTCCCATCCAGAAGAAAATTAATGGGAATGAAGAAATGTTGAAACACTTGCTCATGATGGTAAACACTGGAATGAAGGCCACTCTCGAGAATCTGATTTCTCTGAGCAATTGGCTGGAAAGTAATAAAGACAATGCTGATCACCCTGTTTCTTCCCAGTGGTCGGGACCTGGAACTCGCACTAGATCCAAGATGCAGAAGAATGAGGATCCAGATCTCCAGAAGCTGAGAGAGAACGTGATGACAATGAAGACTCAGCTGGTGGATTCTGAAAGCTTTCTGAAATCTGTGCTCTGACTTTGGTGCTGGTGGTCTTTCTTTCTGTTTTCTTTCCAGTAGTTCTTGTGTTTTTTGTTCTCTATGTAATTGTTGCCAAATCTGGGTTTTGACCCACTGTTGATTGTTCCCCTTTTTTGGGGACAGTCTGTTGCTCTTTGGGCTTTTTTGCCTGTCCTCTCTTTGCTTTGTTAAAGGGTTTCGGGGTTCCCTTCAAAACCTTCTTTTACCTTAATCAAAAACAAACTAAAATTTAAGATAACTATAAAATGAATACAAAAGCTAAGACTAAGTGAGAAAATAGCATGAAATGCAATGAAATATTGAAAACTAAATGAGCATTATAACACTACAATGATAATGGATGTCCAAATGAAGAGTTGAGGCCCCTATTTATAGATTTTTGAGGGGCTTGGATGAGGCGGATCTTATGTGGCATCCACATAGGAGCCACATGGGATAAAGGGGTGGCCATGCAAGAGGGAGATTTTCTCACAGGTGTGTGATCAAATCTTGAAAGTGATGGATCAATGACAAGTGTTAGAGGGTGGCCCAAAGTGAGTCACATGTGAGTATCTTTCAAAGAGGAAAGGGGAGACAAGATGTAAGGGAGATGGCTTGGGCCATTTTGGGAAAATGGAATAGACAACTCCCATAGAAGGAGTCCTCACACATGTGAGCACCATTAGGAGGTTAATTGGTGTATGAATTACAAAATTAGGCTAATCAATCTAGGATTAATTAGAGGGATAGGCTTAAGGGGATAGTGATGGGTATAGATTAGGAATCTAGGCTAGGTTTAGGATTTAATTAAGAATTAATCAAATCAAGGGTTAGGATATTTAAATAATTAAATTATTCAAATAGGGATAATAATGGGTTAAGATGTATTTAAATAAGATTCAAATACATTATGACTATAGAAGAATAAATGAATATATTTAATTAAATATATAGAAGAAAGGGGACATAATTAATTAATTAAAATTAATTATATGAATAAGAAGGATATTTTTGTTTGATTGATAATAGTTTTTGTATTGATTTTAAAGATAAGTAAGTACATGATGGAGTTGAGCCAGTTGTAGGCCGCTATAGTTTTAACCCCTTCAAACAAACACAAAAATAACTAAATGGTTGATACAACATTCAACATCCCATTCCTAACATCCTTGTCAAAACCAAAAAAATTGAAAGCATATAGAACCAGATTCGAAGATAGCCCATAGTATGGAAAATTGGGCTCGCAAGCTTAGAGCACCTGTCATTTGAACCATTATGGTGTTTCCTCCTTCGAAAAGTTCAGGGAGGAAGAATCACCATAAAATTCTCTACCTAAACCTCCAACACCAATACTCCTCCCACCACGGCCTCCACCACAGCCGACACATCCAACGCGACCAGTTTCAGCCCCTACAAGCCCACGACCAAAATTTTTGTCGTCCCCACTTGTTGTTGTTTTGGGCTGTAGATGCCTTCTAGGAACCACACGCCCATCCTCTCCAATTGGAGCAGTTGACTTCAACAACATCACTTTCTTCCCAAGCCTCTTCTCTATTTCCTCCTTAGCCCTAGCCACTTCGTTCCTTCGCAAAAAGTTCACCAGTGTGTGCCACCCCTTGCGGACATCCTACATGTGTACAACCTGAGGGTGGGTAGATGACCAAATAACCAGTGGTTATAGATCCCCTCCCCCCCACCTATGATTCTCCATGGGCCCTCATCTATGCGCAACCCAATCCCAATCTTCACCCTTCCAATGATGCTCACCATGTTGCTTGCCCATTTGGGCTCCAAGCACGCCCGTGCTACTTCAAGCACCTCCTCCCAAGATGAGCCAATCATTAAAGCCAAGGTGAGGAAAAGGGATGAAATGTACAAGATTGTCCTCACTGGGATATCAGAGTTGAGAAATTCTTCACCCAGCATAAGCACCACTGCATCCCAAAATGCAACATCGTCAACTTTAAAAATATTGCGCGCTCGCTGGATGGAAATGTTCCTTTGGAAGCCAAGGATCTGTCCAGGAGAACTAAGGGAGAAATTTTCCTCCATCCTTACTCTTACATGCTCACTAGAACTACACACAAAGGGATGCATTGGAAGCCAAAAAAAGACTATTTAATCTCCAATTCCTAGGTTCGGCATACACCATAGAGTTTTCCTTGACCCGTGCAAGCTGTCATATTTTCATTAAGTTCCCTTGCCACCTTCACAAGAAAATCTAAAGTGAGATCTATAATCGTACTTTTGCACGCTGCATTTATGGACCAATCATCCTTTCTAATTGAGTTGTGAAAGAGGAGGTACAAGCTCCTCTGTTATCTCCAGCGAGAGAGTACATCCAATGATTTTCTAAAAATATCAACTTCACATTTGAAAATCTACAGAATTCAGGAATCTTAGGTCTTCGTAAAGTTCATACTTGTCTTCTAGTGATCGATTTGCCCCAATATTGGAAAGTTGATTTGCAAGTTTATTAGCCTCCCTGAGTACATGCGTTACCTTGAAATCATCGAACTCACCTAGTAAGTCACGAATTATCCTAATGTGTTTATTGAGATACTAGGTATCCATCTATCCTTTTACAATTTCATTCACTGTTAGCAAGGAGTCTCCATCTAGGTGCAACTTCCGCACCCCCAACTTTTTGGCCATCAAGGTTTCTCCTATCGCTGCTAGACATTCAGTTGCATTGTTAGTTCCATCCAACAACCTTTGAACCCCAATCCCCACTATGCATTTGTTCTCATTTCGGGCTACAAATCCAGCTCCTGATATGCCCGGGTTGCCCCTAAAGGCCCCGTCAAAGTTGACCTTAGTCCAACCTGGGTCCGAGGGCTTCTAGTAACATCTTGAGTCCACCATCTGCAAAGGTTTATTCCTCTTTGGCCCATTAACGGGTCTGAATAAGGAGGATATTAATTAAATTATATTTAATTATTTAAGAGGAAAATAAAGGCATTAAGGGACTTTTTTAGACGTCTACAACTCCTTTAGGATATTCCATCATTTTTTGATGTCCTAGTGACCAATCTAGGCCTTTAGATTGCTCATCATTAAGAATAGATATGCATCTAGAGGATGACAACATGGGTGTCTATCTTTAGGGACAATGGCACAAAAATTAGACACTAGAACATCCAAAGGATATGATTACACATAAATAATGGACACATACCTCATGTTGAACAAGTCGAAACAACTGAGAGGGGGTGAATCAATTATTCCCACACATCTTACAAAACATTTTCTCTGTTGCTAAACTGATAAACAACAACAATAACAACTTTTGATTTATCGATTAAGCACATTAAACATCCACAGAAAATGTAAACATGATAACACATGAACACCGATACAGAGAACACCAAGATTTACGTGAAAAAACCAAACTGGAAAAAACCTCAGAGAAGCTAATTCTCATTAAATGAAAAATGCATGTTAGGGTGACACTAGTTAAGGTGATTTATACAGACGCTCACTACGGGTTGTGCTCACTATAGGTTTTCTCACGCTAGTCATCTCACTGTCAGTCGGGATAACTACTCTTATACAACAAAGATATCAAAATATGAACTAATTGAATTACATCTAACTATGCATGAACAATTCAACAATTAAGCTTTTTTACTACAACCACCAGTAGATTGTCAACAACTTGATCCACTGCTATCAGTATGTAAGCTATGTATAGACCTTCAATTTTTCACCTCAGATATTACTGCTTACATTCACCATTTCCACAAGTTTTCATTATTCTTTTACACCACATCCACTACACATACACTCTCAAATGGATACAAAAGTTCTCCTTTATTTATATAGGTATCCGTTTATACATATGTGAGCCCACACCAAATGTGTAAGATGGACCCAAAATAAAATATATTACAAATACAATTAATGCATAACATTGATCCTAAATATAGGGTATACTTAGGAACATTTGTCCACAAACTACACTACAACCCACAGATAGGTCATACTTAATATATTACAATGCATATTACATTTTCAAGAGCTACCACAACCAAAAGATAAAACATGAAGTAACTGTAACCACCATTAGAAGAATCTTCATGATATGTTGTAGCTGATATACAAAAAAACATATGATAGGCACACTACTGCCTAGATACCTGTAGAAACATTGTAACCAATGTAGCCACCAAAAACTGATATAACTGAACACCGAAAACACATAAGTGCACTGAGACATCTGAGTCATGAATAAAACATTGTACACTTGCCAAGAAGTACCAGGAATACCAAAAATGTTCATACTGAACCTATTCGTGCATAATTAAAACTCATGTTGCATAACCGACAACCAACAGGAACATAGCCAAAACTGCCAACAACCAATCGATACCATTAGAGTGTCGGTACAAAGGTTTTAACATCAATGACAATAAATACCAGCTATAACTCAATAATTCTAACACCTCGCTCATGTTCCTCTAGCACTTCAGTGTCCTAGTGTGGTACCCAAGACTACTTGGGCTACTAGTGTCCTCACTTGTTTGTTGATTGGGTTTTTGGAGCCTTAGGTAAAACTTGTACACCAAAATTTCTTGTTAGGTCCTAAAAATGCTAGTGTCCTCACTTGTTTGTTGAATGGGTTTTTGGAGCCTTACCAATGTTTCTTGTTAGGTCCTCAAGTGTTCAGGGAACCTTTGAATGGATACATTTATTTATCAAATATTTAGTTGTGGTGTTGATTACATCAACTTGGATGCCCTTGTCTATCAAAGCTAATCATTGCACCTGGGATCAAGGAGATAGTTGAGATTTTCTTGTGAAGTCTTGTAAGGGTCTAAAATGAATCATTGATCATCCCTAAGGTGTCTCAATCCTTCCCTTGTGGTTGGTGTTGCTTAGATACCTTATACTTTTGTTTGTTCGTAATCGAGTTGCAGTAGGATTTTGTATGTTTACAGATTGGGCTAGTAAAATTTTGCATTTATTTAGAGTGTTTGAGCTTGAGTTGGTCAACCTATTTAGATGTGGATTGGAGGTTTATGATTCTATCAAATCATCCTAGATTCATTTTGGGAGAGGATGTGATCATGTTGCATGTTGATCATCATCGAGGAGTTATCCTTTCCCTCTCTATCTTATGTTATTTCACCATTGTGATTGGATAATCATTTTTTAGCCTTCTAGTATGGTTAACTTGCTTGTGCAATTGTAAGGTTTTGTGTAGTCATCCCTATGTGTCATATCACTTGTGACACTAGTGTGCAGATTGTCATGTAAGTGTGACATGTTGTGTCATATCTTTGGCGTTGAAGTTGTTAAGTTGAGGAATATTTCAAAAAGAAACATTTCAAGCTTCTTGGCTTGTTTCTTTGGGGTTCCTTAGTAGGGCATTGCAATGTGCACTAAGTGGTGAGTGAGAATGAGTAATGAGGATTTTTTCAAAGTAGTGAACAATGCAATCCATATTTAATGTGTGCGCCTTAGGTTATATAACAATTGGCTTAGCAAGTCAATGCATGATTAAAACATAAATTGTACATGTTTGTGCAATCTTGTAATATGAATTTTGGCACTAAAAAAAGTAGGAATTTACTAAAGTATGAAGCAAAATGCATTATATTTTTTAGGTTTGCTTTCATTAAAATATTAGGATTAGAACTAGAGGGGTTATCGAGTCATCAAGACACCCAACCATCAAAATTAACATATAAACAACTCCAAGCCAATAATGCAAACCCAAACCATGCAAAACCTTGTTACAAAATATCTTGGATTGTTCATTAGCACAAGGTAAACCAAAGTAATAGGGAGATGCATTTTTACAAAGAATGGAGTGGACTCCAATAGATTTGTTGTAAAATTGCTTATTGTCTTTGAAACTTTCATTTAGAGTCATACATTTAGTTTTCTACTGGTTTAAGCAAAGGGGACTTGACCGTCCTAATCTAGCAAAATCCCCAAAGATGTTTGTGAAGACATCCTTACAACAAGTAGATAAAAAATTAAAGCTAGTGAGTCATAAGAGTCTACACTAGGTCAAATCATTGAGCATCAATTTAGGTTTGCATAGATGTTTAAAATCATACCCATGGATCTAAACCCAAACAAAGTATGGTCAAATTTAGAGGTTAACAAATTGAGCATAAAATTCCAAAATCCCAGTGAACATATTTTAACACCTAAACATATAGTTGTTCAAAATTATTGAAGCTAAGTGCCCTTATAATTAATTTATGTAATATACTAAAATTATTTTGGTATTTTAAATTATCAATCCTTTCTCTTTGAATTTGGGTTAATTGATTAATATCTGGTTGCATTTATTTAATTATTTTTTATCATTTTGTAGAGGTGCCTTCCTATAAGAACTTGACACGTAAATGAACTCTTTTCTCCATTACGACAACCCAACAAAATATTATTAACATGGAACTATCTTTTATGAGTTTGACCTAAACAATAGACCTTTTAAGTATTTAACTTTTTAAGTTAGACAATGTGAAAATTCAATGTCATTGACTTATCCCATAATAGTTTAAGCTATACAAGATTTACCCTTATTGCTAAAAAGTTTAAAATAGCATGGACCACTCTTATGTGTTGTATATATGTAAAGGGAAAAAATGCATACCCAATCCTATTCCCCTTATTTTTTAGCCCCACTTTGATTATATCTTCTTTAAAGCAATAATTAGCTAATAGGTAACAAATTCTTGCATAAATTCAACTTACAACATCACACATCTCGATTCTCCTATAATTAACTAAATTTGCATAGTTAATCACCAAATTTACTCTCATCATCCCTTGACTTATTTGTTATCACCCTAGATCAAGTGTAAATCTAACCCAAGTAAGCTTCATAGTCATTGATTTTATGTCTAAACTTTTTAAATTTAAAATCTGAACTCCCTACTTAGTGGACTATTTACCTATTGTTGTGAGCTGACCTAATACACATTATATGTATTTCTATATTTAGTTTTTGTATATAAGAACACTCGTTCACTCATTGGAAAAGAGAATTAAAGATTACTTAAAAAAGAGAATAATATATAGAATAAAAACTTGACCTTTGTAACTTGGCAAATTTCTAAAAATGTTTTACTAACATAAAATATCCTCATAACAATTCAAGCATTATGCAAAATCATCCATCAATTTTATATTATTCAAAATCTAGATTTATTTTCCTCATTTGCAACAACCATCAACAACTCCAGCTCCCACTTTTAATCCAAATCAATCTTGTGCTTCTTGTTATTGTTGGCATTTGTTTACTTTAGCCTAGATTTATGTAAAAGTGATTATATTCCCTTCCAGCCTAGGTAGTCATCTTTTTCCTATATGAGATTAGAATGGAATGATATCGAAATCCTAAAAGTTTGTGAGGCGATGGCTCATTGTATTGACTATGATTACAGAATCAAACCCTCCATGACAAGAGGACTGGTACAGTACGGCTCTCACAAACCCTAGCTCTGAAAATTTCAACGGAACGCATGATTTGAATATGATTTTAATGGCCGATGCGTGCAAACAGGTACAGAAACGGAATAACCAGGCGCTAAGTAAAGGCTTCCGAAAGCACCTCCTCTCACATCAGGGGAACGAAACCAATAAAGAGCTCCTTTTGATTGAAAGCTATCAGATTAACAAAACAGAAAAGGAGAACAGTATTGTCAGGACGACTGTTTACTTTAGAGGTCTTCGAGGATAATCTCTTTGACTGCCTTTTCCAGCAATCCTTTCAGATCGTATTCTTCTATAGCCAGACACCGTAGCGGATCTGCTTTTGCGCAAATATTTAAATCGTATTCTTATATATAGCCAGACAGCGTAGCGGATCTGCTTTTGCACAAATATTTATCCACAAATAATCAATGAACACACTACCTACCAAACCCTAACCCTGAGCCTGAAGCTTTTTCTCTTTTCATCAATGGCGACAGTCACGCTCAATATTCTCTTTTTCCAAACCCTGAAAAGACAGAGAGGCCCCGCCGGACTCCATTTTTTACAGTTTCTGAGAGCCTGTGTGGAAAAGAAACCCTCCATTTTTTCTCTTCCAGGTTTGGATTTCCGGAAAAGAAACCCTCCGTACGCTTCTGCTTCGTACTCCTCAATATTCTTTGTTCAGACAATGGAAAAAGAAGAAGCGGCCACTTTAATATTTAATTGCGTAAAAATAACGCGGTGGGCCCCACCTAACCTCTTCCTTAGGCTTTTTTTCCCTGCCTACCTTAAATGCTGTGCTTCTCCGCTATACGTACATTCCCCTGGAATCTACGTATTCCCTAGGGATGCTACGCATACGTGTGAGGTATACGGGCTTTTGAGTGGTTAACTTGGGAAGGGATTATTAGTTATCATGATGTAATGCTTAGAGGGAATTACTAGAAAGTTTTTTACTAAAGATATGATTGATCATACAATTTGTTCCTATTAATAAGTTAGGTAAAAGGAGCATCATATCTTTATGAGTGCATTAGATCTAATCATAATTTTGTATTAAAGTACATTTGAGGGGAGTAGGGTTAGGATGGGTGATTTTTTGGTATTGGCTAAATAGTCAACTAAAACTTAAAATATAAAGAGGGAGGTGAAAAAAATACAAAGTGTCCCCCTTCGTAAGCTATATATTTTAGTTTGCTCTTTAGATGTTGTCTGATTTTTTTTTTTAAGTTTTGAAATTTTTATCATATTCATTTCAGTTTTTGGTGTTTTTATGTATGCATTGAAAAATAATTGAGACTTGCAGCTTTTTGGTCTTTGATACCTTTACTTCGTATTGGAAATTAGTTGAAGCTTGCAATTTTTGGTTCAATGTCCACACAGTCATATGATTGAAATATACTTTTATCATATTAATAAGAAATATAGGTTTTATGTGCTTTTTTTCAATGAGTTTGACTCAAAAACTACACAGTTGAATCCTGATAGCAATATCACAATTTGACTTGCTGTGGAAAAATATCTCCTACTTATCTAAAAAAACTAGTTTAAGGTATAAACCAATTGTCTTGTTTAGGAGGACCTCTTTCTCTGATAAGGTACTATCAGAATTCCCGACCTTTTTATCATAAAATTTCTTGGCACCAACTTAAAGTATTCCCGCTGGCATAATATTTGAATTTGGCATGAAATCTAAAAGAGCTCTTTGTTCATTACAACATTCTAATAAATATGATGCATAAGGTGGATATTATGTGCAATAAGATCCATGCATTGAATGTTGATGTGGTTCTAGCAATAGACCTCCTTAGGACCAATTATTTTGAAAATCTCCTCTAATGCTACCACTAAGCTTTATTAATCACTACATTGTGAGATATTGGTCTACGACTTAAAATGTACTACATTGGTGTTTGGGCATGAAAATACCTTTCTGATTAGAGCGAGATCTTTTATGGTGAGATCTAATAGTTAGAATTTTTCTAGAAACCTAAAAAAGAAAGAAAAAATGTGAAATAAAATTACTTCTGGTGATGCAAGAGTACTTGACCCCTAAACTGCTCTTACATTAAGCATCCCAAGTAACAAAATAGTTGAGTGCACAATTCTCGAAAATAAAAAAGTTAGAGAGGTTGTGATGACCACCTCAACTAACCCACTTCATCTTCAAAAAGTCATGTATCATCCTTAAGTCCCTTACCCTATCGCTAGATCAAATATTCTTTATATTCCTCCTTCCTAGTTCTTTTACTCAAACACTCATTTAAAATGTGTGCTATCTCATCTATAGGTCTCACAAGAACCTAGTATTTACAATTAAGTCCCTATAATGAGCTTACATCAACTCTGCATCTTCAACTCCATGATATTAATATAGATTAGCTACATTGAACATTGAGAAGATATCCAATTTTTTTTAGTAATTCAAGCACATAAGCATTCTTAAAAATCCTACACAACATTCTACAATGGCCAATCTTTTTAGCTTCAACTTGTTATGCGTTCCTTGAGGGAATTTCTACTTCCTCAAATATACTAGAGTAACTCACCCTTTGTGTAATTCTTTAATATTTCATCTTCATAAAAAAATTTCAAAGAGATTTATGGCTCGTATCTTCCTTAGTATAGCATGACCATGCACTAATTTTCCCTAATGGAGTGCCTAGAATTGGGCAAAGGGGCTTTTGCAAGATAATTTGGCTATTATGATAATATTTGCATAATTATGATAATATTTGCATAAGTAGTGTAAGAGGAGTTGTATTCTATTTTAGCCAAGTGGGTATGGGTATTAGATTTTTGAGCGAATGTCTAGTTTTAGCCCATGTTATATACCCCTTGTGTTGAAAATCATTTATGTTTTCTTTGTTTTTTTCTCTCTAAATATTGGGCTTTGGGATAGAGGTAATGTGCATTTTTGTACAAGTACACATGTACATTTAGAATTCTTTCAAATCAGAGTAAGAATTTGATTATATACTCCTCTAGTTCAAATATTAACATAGACTTGCACTCTCTTTGATGGTGGGGTTTTTTTTGAAGATAGATTTACTTTAATATGTTACATTATTATGGTTATTTATTTATATATTCTTTTCCATTTCTATTATTTGGTTAGCATTAAAATTCATAATATATGTACACTCAATTTGATTTTGTCATTTTAATAGTCCACTTTATATTTTAACATTTGTTATTAGAGCTTTGGTTTCTATTAAAGGGGGTAACTTTTTGCAAGTGTTGTGAGTTTTGTGTTGTAGTGGGGTATTTTGTTTTGTGCAATTATATACCCACGTGTGTACTAAAAAACATGCAAAGTACATCTTAATTAGAGATTAAGAAATTTAGTAGAAACGGTTACATGCTTTGGAAGCTTTTAATGGGGGATCTTCTCAAGAAGAGATATTGGTGGAGATTTATTCTAAACAAAAAGAAACTAAATGGTATATCTAAAGATGATTAAAATAAACTAGATAAAAAGGCACAAGGAACCATTTAGTAATGTTTATTTTATCTTGTTGAATATTTTTAGGAGAGCTCCATATCTCTTGTGGAGAAGGATTCATGAGATTAACTAACGAGTATAGTAACCAATATTTATTTAAAAATAAAATATATCAATTAAAATGGGTGAATGAAACTCTATTGTAGATTATTTAAATTCCTATAATTTGATTTTTAATTAATTCATTAGTGTTAAAGTAGATGAGCATAAGCATATAATATTATTAATTTTTTTCCTAAATTATGGTAAATTCTAATCATTTCTACACATGACTATATTTTATATCCAAAAATATATGCCCTCATTTCTACCTTAATTTCAAAGGAAATAAAGAGAAAATTCATGAACGAGAGCTCAAAATATGTATTACATGTTTTAGGAAGGCCAAAGAATAAATATTGGTCTAAAGGAGATTAGAAAAAGTCTTAATTGTTGAGATTGTTCTAAGATCTTAGGGAACAGTAAATAAAAACTATAGGACTATGAAAAGAGGGGGCCTATTAAGGAGTGTTTGAATAAGCATATGACTCATGATTCCTCCATCGAAAAATCCTTTGGTGATGATAATTTTGAAGCTTTATTTTTTTGTAATGTCAATTTTGATGAATCTTGGTTTATTAACTTAATTTGCTTGTATCATACGACTCTTCACAAGGACTAGTTCTCTTCTTCTCGTGCTTATGGTAGAAGAGAAGTGTACTTGGGTGGTAATAGTTTGCCTCAAATTATTGGTTGTGGAAAGCTACAATTGTGTTTTGATGATAAGAGGATGAAAACCCTCATTGACGTTTTTCACCTTCTAGGACCTTCAAGAAATTTTATCTTGTTTCTAAGTTGGAAGATGATTATGGATTGCATGTGAAATTTTACAAAATTGATAAATAGGAACCGGTGAGAGGAAATTTAATAGCTATAAGAGGATCCCAAATTGAGACTTTTTTCAAGTTAAATGCCCCATTTTTGTAACTTTTCCAATGTAACTAAATAATTTAAAAATGTGTGTATGTTGTGGCACCAATATTTAGGTCACACTTGTGAAAAGGGTCTTCAAAAATTTATTGCTAACAAGTGATATTATTTTTGTTTACTCTAATGAGAATTTTAATTTTTGTGATGATTAAATGCTTTAAAAAATAATAGAGCATATTTTCCTTCAAGTAGTTATAAATATAAGAGATTATTAGAGATCATATTGCAATATCATAAATTGTACACCTTGTAATATTTGAAGATATGTGTAGCATTCATTTTAGAGATTGCATCTAATCTAGTTCAAATAGACTCAATCGAAGTCTAGATCTACAATATTTGTTTTACCCCTTGCACCTAGACCTTTGTGTTGCCAAAAAGGGTTGGACTAGGGTGTCTAGTTCCCCTATCCTCCCAATATGGCCCCAAATTTAAATATATGAATATTTTCTTTGAGCCCTTAATGGATATAATCTTATGTCAGCCTCTCCCAAAAATATTGCTTGTGAAAAGGTGTTAGTTGAATATAAAAGAAACTCCCCCTCTCATTTGCAACATATTCTAATTTCTAATAATAGATCTCTCTAATCCTAAGCAATCAAGATCAATCAAGTGAAGCAAGCATACAAAAATCTACTATCAAGTATTATTCATTATTTATGATTCATCGTTATTAGCATGTTGTAATGATCCTTTTATATGACTTCATGAAAGAAAATCAACATCACCTTACATGAGATTTAGGCAAGGGTTTCATGCCTGAAATAATCACTTTAGTTTATGTTATTCCCTTTCCTTTTCTCCCTCGAGAGAACAAAATTTATCATTCATCATTATTTATGCTGTGGATGTTGGAAAATTGATACAAGGTTTGAATTAGGAAAGCCTCTATACATCACAACCTTTTCCCCTTTTTTCACGTGTGCTAGTTCATATTTAAAATTTGTAATTAAGATAATTATATAGGTAAATTGAGAAAACATTGACAACCAGTTTCAAATTTTGAACTTATGAAAACCTTATGACTAGGGAACCTAATGCCCCTGTCCTACTAATTTGAACCAAAATTTCAAGAGAAAAGTGTACAGATATTCTTGATCCTATTTCTGACATCCCCTTGCGGTGAAATCACCTTCAAGACAAGGGAGTCTAGCACCCGTGTCTATCACAATCAACACCAAATTTCAACACCGGGTTCCTCTCTACATCTAATTTCCAAATCTATAACTCTATCAAAATTTTCAATTCTATGTTTTCTATATATTTTCATTCTTGTTCAATTTAACCCTCATTTTACCTAGATCTTTTTAACACACAAACACAATCAATCCCAATCACATGCAATCACATGCAATCAACAAGAGGATGAGTACAGGAAAATGTGGCTCTTCCTTATGAATATCAAGCCAATCTCACTCACCTCTCTAATGTTTTATGGGAAAAGGATTTAGCTAGCTTAATACAATGGTTAGTCTAGGGTCACTCTTCCTACACTACACATCCATTTAGATATCTTTGGTTAAATGAATGTGGATTCTATAGGTAAATCTTGGTATGGTATTAATTTTTTTTGTTGATGATTGTTCTAGATACATGATTTTATTTTATTCATTATAAATATGAACTTTCTCCAAAATTAAGGAATTTAGGGTCCTTGTAGATAAACTATTAGATAAGAAAATAAGGGTGTAGAGGTTTCACAATGGTGGTGAATATTACTTTAGTAAATTTGATATTTTAAATAAACATGCAAGTATTGCTTGGTAAAAAGTACACCTTACACACACCTCAATAAAATGGGGTTCTCAACATAATGAAAAGAACCTCACTAAAAAGAGTTATGATTATAGTGATTGTTAGGCATTTGAATTGGTGCTTTTAGGCCGAGTTTTTAAGTAATTCTTATTACTTTATTAATCAATATCCATTTTTAGCTATTGTTCAAAAGAATATTGATAAAATGTGGATCTCTAAGACACCTATTTCATATTCAATGGTATTTGGATGTGAGGTTTATTCTCAATTTCCTAAGGAATAGTGATCTAAGTTTGATCTAAAAGATAAAAATTCATCTTTGTTTGTTATAGTGAGAATGCAAAAGGTTATAAGATTTCAAATTTATTAAACCTTAAAATAATACTTCAGACATGTAAGTTTTTTTTGAAAGTAAAGCACTTTTAGATCTTATGCATCCAAATAAAACAAAAGGAAATAATATATTTTGAGACTGTTAGAGCATGCATATTTGTTAGATTAGGCATATTTTCATATATTGCATTATTCAATTGTGCAAATGCTCAAGAATATTCTCATACATATTATAATGCATAATTGGGAACATGTTTGCACATTCACGCTCTAGCTTAAGTTCACTTAGTTGAGCCTAAATTTAGGTTGGTTAAGTCTAGTTGGGATCTAGTTTTCATATTGTGCATATCATGAACTTCTAGTTTGCGTACCAAGCTCTAGTTTATTTTTTTATTTTGTTTTATCTTTTTCTATTTTTAGAGCTATTGCCTTTTATAAAAGCAATTAATCTCTTCATTATAATTCATCCTGCAATCTTCTTGTTTCCCTCTTTGTGGAATGTATTTTTGTTTTTTTGTTTGATCTTAGAGGTTCTTTTTTTGCAAATTTCAACATGGCTCCAAACTTCAACATGGTATCAAAACATTGATTCGGAAAAACCCTTCTCAAGTTTTGAGGATTTATTTTCTCAATGGTGTTGTAGGGTCTCCAAATCTACCTTCTTGCATGGATTTAGATTTGGGAAATTTTTATCAACTTTTGGAGAAAAATAAGCATCAATTATTTTAGAAATTTTCTATTTTCGGAAACTTTCTATTTTTGGAAGGCTTTCATTATTTGGAAGTTTTCATTTTCAAAAAGTTTATATTTTCAAAGAGTTTCTATTTTCAAAGAGTTTCTATTTTTGAAACTTTCTAGTTTTAGAAAGTTTCTATTTTTAAAACTTTATATTTTTAGAAAGTTTTTATTTTTGAAATTTTCCATTCTTAAAAAGTTTCTATTTTGGAAACTTTCTATTTTTGGACACCATTCAAAGCCCTCTAACCCCTAAAAAGTTGTATTTAGTGTTTTGTTGATAACTTTGTCATATGGAATCAAAATTGGGCAAACAAGATACCATTAGAAAGCTAATTCTAGCAAAAAAGATTATGGTAGTGGTTTAGTCAGACTCTACACAAATTTTCCCTATCAGACCTCCAAAGTCAACCTTTATTTTTGTGCTTCTAGGGCCATAACTTGTGCAAATAGACCTCATTTTTTGACTTCTGCACATCATTGGAAAGCTATTGTTGTCCTCTACACAGATCTTATGTCCTTTTCTGTAGATTTTTATCAGGTACACTTTGATCTCAAAATTGATCATTTTGAGATTTATTGCTTATCTAGTTACAAAGGGTTTTTGTTTTCTTATTCTGGGGGTGTTCTTTGCATTTATTCAATATGAGGGATTCCAATCCATCTCCATATCCTCCTTCTTAGTCTAGTGAGTCTTCCTCCAAGACATTGAAGAAGTTACGTGAGCTTTGTAGTTTTTGTGGCAAGGCGAGACATCTTTAGAGGAGGTCATGCAGCAACATCACATTTCACCCCCGAAGTCTTCTTCTTCATTAATAGGAAAATGGCACGCTCTTTCCATATGGGCCTTGCCTTCATCTTCTCCTTAGTTACACATAGATTCAATGGATCTATCATTGCTTCACCTTTGTCAGCATTATGGGGTGGTTTCAATTATTCATGCTAATATTTTGTTGGTTCCACATTTGATTAGTTGTTTAGAATATTGACACCTATACTTTCACCTAGCAATTTTTTCTTGCATGGTTGAGTAGTGTCATTGTGATCACTCGTACAAATTCATGTACTATCTGAATTTTCAACTGATAGATGTTTTATCTTTGTTTTCCACCTGCTAATTGTTGAAATAGTGTCATTGGGGGCACTCATGCAGATTGTTTCCATTTATATCTTTGACTAAAAAATGTTTTGCCTTTTTTTTTTCCATTTGTTCATTGTTTGAGTAGTGTCATTGGGGAAACTCATGCAAATTTTTGTCTTATGTATCGTCAATTGGCAGATATTTTTCCTTTGTTTTCCATCTACTAATTGTTCAAGTAGAGTCATTGTGGGCACTCATATAGATTGATCTTCATCATCATTTTGGTTTTAGAAGAGGTTCTTCATTCAAAACTATGGTAGTTGTCATGCAACAACTGTCCACATTTTTCAGTGTCTCAGAGGATGTTCTTCTATACTTCATATGGTTGGATCTCTCATTTTTGGAGAGGTTTTTTTTTCCATGTGGTTTTTCTCCTTTTCTCTATTTTGAGAGACTTTCATTGTACATGGGTACCTAATCGGGCCTTTTATTGTCAAGACCCATTCATGCATTTCATGCTTTGAGTTTTTTAGTCTCCCTAAGTTTCACTTAAGGGTGGGTGCGAGAGCATGCATATTACTTACATTAGGCATATTTACATATGTTGTATTATTTAATCGCGCACATGCTTAAGAATAATCTCATGCATATTATTATGCATAATTGAGCACATGTTTGCACATTCATGCTCTATCTTGATTTCACTTAGTTGAGGTTTAGTTGAGCCTAAATTTATGTTAGTGTAATCTAGTTGAGCACCAATTTGCATATTGTGCGTATGTAACACCCTGCTAGGGAACCCATGAGGATGACATCTAGGTTAGAGTAAAAAGGTTATTTAACTTAATTAATTTAATCATATTGATCAATTAATTAAGTCACCCTTTTTATTTTTTTACCTAAGCTAAATTTAGGAAGCTTTAGTTTGCATTTAATATATTCTTTTTATTTTATGTATGCATGCATTTAATAAATCTTTTATTTTATGTATGCATTCTTTAGGGTTTTGTTCTCCTTTATTAAGAATTGATCTCTTTTTAATTCTCATTCTGATTAATTTTGTCTCATTTATTCCTCCATTCCAATTGGTTATGTACTTTCTTATTTGATAATTTTCTCTTGTACGTGGCAGGTTATTTGCATGCAGGTGATTATAATTTTTTGATTGGTAATGATAATTTTATTGATTTTTAAAAACAAAGGTTACATCGATGCCAAGCATGGCTACAAGATGGAAAAATTTCAAAATACCAACCCAAAAAGTCGCTGTATACACTTCAAAATTCCCCGAGCTACTATTGGGGACCATAAACGGTAACAACTATACAAAAAGACGTCTCAAAAAAACCCCACACAGACACTTAACCAAACCAGGCCATGACCTCCTCCTTGGAATAGTTCTGGAAACATCCACCACCATCCACCAAGTCTGCATTCTGCTTGCTGCCCGTGCCACCTTCACCAGCATCATCATTCACACCCCGAGCACTATATTTTTGCTTTGGGCACCTTCCTCCCCAGTTTTGGTTTGATTTTTCTCTGCACCTGGGGTCTTCTATCATCGCCCACCACTGCGGTGGACTTAATTGGAGTGCTCTTGCAAACGCATGTAGGTGATTATTGAGCTTGTGGGAATTCACCAATTGTGAATTTGAACATGGTACCAGAGCTTCAGATCTTTCGCTTCTTGTTCTTATTTTGAGGGATCATATCTTCCAAGTTGAAGTTGAAATTTTGGGGTAGTTGAAAACTCTGGGCACTTTGGTGCATTGCGGACATCACCATTGAGATCAGAATGCCCAAAAACCCCTAAAAATCCATATCAAGTTTGTCAAAATTGGACAACTTTAATTTTTTAGACCTTTTGGGTGGTTGCACACTTTACGAGGTAGATTTGTACCCATTTTGACATTAGACCGTAGTCAGCACATGCACAGTTAAAAAAAATTCTAGCAATGGAAAAAAATATACTAAAGGTTTGATGTTTTTATAAAGTTTTTAAAAAAACTTAGCAAATATTTTTCAAAGTTAAAAAAAGCATGGGTTGCGTACATTTTTCCTACACATGCAGGTACAAACCTGGACATACAATATACTTCATGCTGACATCAACAACAATTAGCTTTTGACTACCATTTTTAGTGTTATTTTCCAATTTAGTAGACAGTTATATTTAGCAATTATCCTCCAAATTTTAGTCATAAAGAGCAACTTGTGATTTTTTGCTTATAACTTGCTCATACAAACTTTAAATTGGGAAAATGAGATATCAACGGAAAGGTGATTCCAAGACGGAGTTATTTTTTAAGGTGGGTTTTTTCTAATTTTGACTTTTTATAGAGTTTTCTGCTAGTCAAAGTCAAAGGTTATTTTTTTCCTTCTCAGGGGCATAACTTGTGCATCTAGACTCCATTTTTTGAAAACGAATAGATGTTGGAAAGATGTTTCAGTGCTCTTTCCAGATCTGCATTCAATTTCATAAGAATTTTCACTAGTTACATAGGGATCAGACATTAGTGCCTTTTTATTTTTTGCAATTTTCAACTTTCAGATTTGTGCTACGGTTTGGGTTCTTGTATTATGGGGGGTATTTTTTCCTCTATTAAGCACCTTACTCCACACAATTATCACACATAGAAGGCACATATGACCTACCTTATCATGTCAATGGGGGTTATGGTCATGTTTTGATGATTTTTAACCTCAATTGACTCACATGTTTGAGGTCATGCAACACATGAACAAAATGGATGAGGCCATGTGGATGCTTCCCTAAATATTTTAGATAGTCTTTTGTTTCACCTCGAGGGTTGCACTACACCTCGGGATATGTGGACCAAGTTTCATGGTCTTTTTGGCACCATTAATCAGTTTCGAGCACTTCAAATTGAGGCAAAGTTGACCTCTTTGGCACCTGATCCTTTTCCATCTATTGAGGATTTCTTGATGAAATTAAAATAATTGTGCTGATTGTTATAGGATTGTGGTAAGAAAAAAATAGACATCGAGTGTATATACCTGATTCTCTCTAAGCTTTGAGGTTCATTTCAGATGTTTTCTTCTACCTTCTACTCCATCATGGATGCTTTGGATCCACAATTTTCCATGCCTACCTTTGAGGTATTTTGTGATCGGCTGACACGTGAGAATTCCAAGCTCACACAGCTTGATGCTCTTCTAGGATCAATGAACCAAGCATTCGTATCTCAATCATCTCTAGGGAAGTAGGAGTAGAAACATAAGTCAAAGATCACAAAGCCTAGGAAGGATTCTAGTTCTCAGCATCTCTCTGGCCCACCTTCTCCTAAGGGGGAAAAATTGAAGACAAAAAGACCTAAGTGTGCTTATTGTAAAAATGAAAATCATGACGAGTCTCATTTCTATGAGAAGAAGATAGATGGATATGCAAAACATGTTTTAGATTTGACAACTCTTCTTATGAAGAGCAACATTGATAGTCCTTATTCTTCTACTTTTCATAGGTCTTCTTCATCATCTTTCCAGACAAATGGATAGTAAAAAGGAAAGGGTCATGAATTATGTGCAACCACTGGTCCACACTCTTCTAGATGGCTACTAGATTAAGGTGATTCACACTGCACACACCCTAAAATGGACAGGCTTGCGACTTTACCTTAAAAACACTAATTTTCATCTATTAATTAATGGGTTTTTAATCATTAATCAATCATCTATTTTAATCTAAAAATCATTCCCCAAATTAATTAAATAATTAATTTTATTTAATTAATTAACCTTTAATTGATTAATTACCATTAATTAATTAATTAAATTCAATTTCATATAGTTTAAATTCAAATATTTAAACTTACTAATTAAATTCTTCCAATTAAATTAATTTCATCAAATAAAGCAATTCTAAATAAAAAAGAATTCAATTATCTCACATGTTGAAAAATTTAATTAAAATAAATGAATTAAATATTCATTTATCTTCAAAGAGAAAACTCCAATCAGATCACATGGGTTACTCCACCCATCTCTCAAGTCCACATGGGTAACTTCACCCACCTCTTCAGTTCAAAAAGGTAACTCACCATTAGCTCTTTAGTCAACCAAACTCTATCCCCTCTTTACCAAATGAAGAGGTGGAGTTTACTGATGGCTTCTCCAGTTCCTTTTGATCTCAACTGTTCATCTCCCTATCTCTAGGATTGATCTCAACTGTTCATTTTATCCTCAATTCCTATATAATAAACCCTTCATAGCCATTTGAAGGATCTAGGATTTCAAGCTCTCATGTGTCATTACTATGTTAGTTTGGTTCTAGCATTCAAGCCATCTTGCGATCACACAGTCATTTCAATTAGAAAATTCTCGACACTTCTCAAGTCATAGACACTGCTCACACCAATACTGAGCATCAAGAACAATGTTTCGGAAGGAGTAGAGAGAGACAATAGAAGCTTCAAGAACTTTGGGGTTTTCATTCATTTGTTTTCATTTCATTGCTTGTATATTTTATTGGTTATGTTTCAAGTTATTCATTTTAGTATTTCTTGTGTGCTTGATTTATATCATTGTAAAACCTTTGCCACTGACCCTTTCCTTTGGAAAGCTTGGGAACCATGGATCACGATTGAAGGAGGCGTACATTCTGGCAAACCCGACGTGAAACAAACAGCCTGATTATCTCTTGTAGACGACAAATAGAACCGATCAACCATGACCGTACGGTCGCAAATCTAAAAATTTGTATTTTTTTTCGATATCTATGTTATTTCATAATTGTTGGTATTTTGCCGCACTTGATGAAATTTTGCTGCAATCGACTGGTTTAATACCGCAATTGATTGTAGGTTTCTGCATTTCTTTTCTATCATCTTCTGGGTCTTTGTATTTTCTCCAGTTTGCCGCAATTGATCCACTGGTACTGCAATCAGAAGAATCATACCACAATTGACAGATCCAGACCGCAATTGACTGATCCAGACCGCAATTGATTGTGCATTACCGCAAGTGAAAGTGTTTTTCCGCAATTGATATTTTTAGGCCGCAATCACCTGTTATTTACTGCAATTGCCTATGCATTACCGCAATCGCCTGCAAAATTGCTCATCAGGTCCAATTTTTTTTATCTTGCAATCTTAAAATTTGATACTTTCTCTATTTTTCTGTAGAACGATGAGTTCTCAAGAACAGGAAGGGTAAGTTGTTGGTGAGTATCATTCATTGTTTCAAAGTTATATATACTCTCATTTTTGCAAAAATCCTTTTGATACTAACTTGTTTAAACAAAGCAAATTAAAAGGAATTCACTTGTCGAATTGGGTTTAAAAAGAACAGTGTTTGCCAAACATCTCACATCTCACATTTTAGATTTGGGCTTAAATTTGACGTGGGGAATAAAATTCAACAAGGCAAATAATTTCTCAATTGGGTGCATTAAAATTGAACAAGCAATCAACACCTACTTTTTGGGCTTAAAATTGAACACTTGTGCTTGTATGGTGGTGTAGCCTAGTTCACATTTCAAATTTTTGGAGCTTAATCGATTTACCTTGTGTCTTGAGTTTTGGGTGCACTTGCACAATCTGTTAGATTAGAAACCTTTATACTTTTTAGAAAGGCCTGTCTGGAGAATGCGCTTCTTCCTCAGAGAATGACCTTAAACCGGTAATCCTTTCGATCGGTATATAAACAAGGTGCGAACCAAAGTTCTGTCTTATCTAGCCAAGCTTGAGCGAGGTGTGTTGATGATAGTCTGGATCAGGTGAATATCCCTAAGGAGCCAGCATGGTCAAATAGGCTCTTAAGTGAGTCACACATGTACAAACCGATTGGATAGACACCACGGAGCCTTACTACAACCTTGTTAATTAGAGGCCAACCCAATTTACCTCCGAATAGGTACCTTATTATAGTGTAAGGGGTTGTAGAATTTCCCCCCAAGATTCCCAACATATGTGTCCCATGGTATTTGTGTAGTGAAAGAGATCTTCACTCCATGGAAACAATATCTAGAAACGGCAAAAACACGGGCACCTACATCATGGACCTTCGTGTCCCAGTAGTGTGAGCTAACAGACATTCAAGCATTGGGCCTATAACATTGCATTCTAAAGCCATTGACCTAGATTAATCTGACTGTTCATTGTTGAGACCTCGTGATAACCTTGCAACTTGAAAAAGTTGTACAACATACACATTGTCAGTCTTCATTCTTTAAAACACAGTGTCTGTCGTGCTTGTTTCTTTGAACAGTTTTCTGAAAATGCAAAAAAAAACATCCAAACTGTCAAAATGAGTCAAATGTGTTAAAGTCTAGGGTTGTCAACGTCAATTGTCTTGCAAATCAAAAGCATTGTTCCAAAAATATCAAAATTGTCAAGTAGTGATACCCATCTTTTAGTCTTTTTGAGACTGTTTCTCATTTACCACAATTGCCCACATTATGCCACAATTGAAGGAAGTCTGTTGTAGTTAACTGATTTATTGCCGCAATCATCTTTTTTATTACTGTAATCGGTGATAATGTACCGCAATCAACCATACACTTTGCCGCAATCGGTGGAGTTTTGCCGCACTTGACCAGAGATATTTTACACATGTTTTAACCTAAAAACCTTGAGAGAACTCTTCATTTGGTGTTCAAAACTAGTGTCTATCCCAGGAAAATGCGAAGAACATTGTGTGAATCTCTAAACAATAAAGATCATCCCTTCTCTGTAAAGCACGATTATTGTCAAAAAACATTGTTAGTTCGAAAGCTAAGACTCGAAATACCTTGATCTCATCATATCAAACATCATCATCTTTATCAAAGTGACTTTGTCCAAGGCAAAGGTTGACAAATCTTATCTTTTTACATCATCACCACTTTGAGATCAAGATATATCAAAATCTATCCTTAGAATTACCCTTGTCCAAAACATAACTTAGACTTCCTTAGAAAGGATTTTCTTCCTTGTTTGCTTTATATCACTTGTTTTAGTTACAAAATCTAGACCACACCATGTCTCAAACACCTCATGGAGGGCCTTACACAAGGTCTAAGGTTAGAACACAACTTGATGAGTCATATATCAACTGATTTCCCGCTTGGGAAACAAAGAAAGAGAATGATCCTTTCGTAAATACCAGTTCTACTGTGTTCCTTGAACAACCCCGTGGGGCAGCTCTTTTCCAAAATGTCACAGAAGAGGAACTAGAGGATATAGAGAAAGATTCTTATTGCACACAAGTAGTTGACGTTGTTGTAGAGAGGAATCCTGAATGCTTCTTAGCCATGTTGATAAAGAAGGAAGTCAAACTCCCCGCTGAATTTAGTGTATCAACCATATGGCCTGAAAACCCTCTTGCAAGTCAAAACACTACTCAGCCTCCTTAGATACTGTCTGTTGTCTCTCAAATCTTCCCACCATTGGTATTACCCACATTGACACATATGATACCTAGTCAAACCAATGGCATGAACCATGCCAACACATCTTCCACTCAGAGCATGACAGGCTCGCAATTGAGTGCACCTATGGTTACTAGTATGCTCCCACCTTCAGTCACATGGCTGGGGCAATCAAGCTCTCAAGCTACACCAAACACCAACTATTTTGAAACTATGCCACTATTGTAGTCAACTCATACTAGTCTTGGGATCAACACCTCATGCCCATAGGGATCCATCTCTACAGGTATGACTTATAGTCAATGCCTGCCCAAGGCTACACCTTTTCCCATTCTGACACTAATCCAACCTTCGCAACAACAACCCCAGCTTCAGTTGGCTCAAAACCAGCCTCTGCAATAGCAACCCTAGCTTTAGTTGCCTCAAATCCAACCTCTGCAACAACAACCCCAGCTTTAGTTGCCTCAAATCCAACCCCAACAACAGCAACCCCAGCTTTAGTTGCCTCAAAACCAACCCCCACAACAGCAACCGCAGCTTCAGTTGCCTCAATTCCAACCTTAGAAACAACAACCCCAGCTTCAACCCCAACCTCAGCAGCAACAATATCAACCCCAGCAGTATCAACCCTAGTTCCAATCACAACAACAAACGCATCAAAACCCACCATGGGCTACTCATGTGCCCTCATTTCCAAAGCACTCAGTGGGAGATCAATATCAAGTCCCCCAGATGAAATCCTATGTTCCTACTCACGGGACGCAGAGGTGCAACCTCATACCCACTACAACGCAGAGGAACGTCCTCACACACCAACCTCAATATCAAATGGACATGTTGATACAACAAATACAAACCCTTGAAACCCAAATGATGGATGTGCAAAATCAGGGGCAAAATAAATCCTACACCGTAGAGGATTTATACCCATACCCCTTTGACCATTCTCTCCACATGTCTCTGTTCCCAAATCACTTCTTGGTACCAAAATTTGACAAATATAGGGGCAATACTAACCCTATTAAACATATCCGAGAGTTTTTTTCTAGTTGCGTTGAAGTTACCCATGATGAAACATATTTAATGCGACTGTTCCCACAAAGCTTGGCCGGACCAGCAATGGAATGGTTCTCGCATTTACCTCATGGCATTCAGTCTTGGGGTGAACTGGCTGAAAATTTCATAGCTCACTTCCATCATAACATCAAGTGCAAGGTCAGCATCAAGGACCTTTGCGATATCAAAAAGAAGGATGGAGAGTCTTTTGTGAAGTTCCTATAGAGATGGAGGAATAGAGAAAATTGCATAACATATGATGTGCCTGAACAAGACCTAATAGTCATGTTTTTTGACAATCTAATTCCAGACATGTCATTCACAATAGAATTACAGTTAGCTCTCAACTTCACACAACTCATCAAATGAGGAGTTTGTTGTGAACAAAACTTAATCAAACAAGGAATCCTTGCAGATCCAACACAAATGAATACACATAAAAATGCAACAAACAAAGCTAAGTGGTGGAACAAAAACAAAAATGTCACTAGAGATGGTGTCTTTGATGTGAAGACAATCAACTATGCACAACCCAAGGTGTCACTGTAAGGCAGACTTGTGGCCAACCAAAAACCCATAGGGCCCACTCAACAAGCATACACCCAAAACCAACAAGCGGGCGCTATGTCAAATAGTCAACAATAGAATCAACGCAGACCATGATTTTAATTCCAGCAACGAGATTTCACACCATTAGGAGAGTTGATAGAATCATATTTACGCAAGTTGATACAATCAAACACTATCATTCTCCCAGAAATCAGGGACTTTGAACAAGATGCAAACAAACCATGGTGGTATAATGACAAGGATTTCTGCGAGTGTCATCTGGTGAAAGGGCATAAAACATATAACTTTTATCGATTGAAACATGCTATCCAAGACCTAATTGACACATGGGCCATCGATGTGACAAATACCCAAACCAAAGGCACAACTGATCACACTATCTTCAACGATACCTTTCATGATCACAATAAGGGAAAAGCCTTCAGGTCTGGTGGACAGGCAAAACAAGTTAACTATACATATGCCAACAATGATAAAGTTATCAATTTCCGCAATCCTTTAGATAGCCATGTGGCTACTATCACTATCAAAGACCAAGGTAACAAATGTGTTGTAACAATGCGTCACGCTAGAGTCATCTTGCAAGGAGTACCATCCTCATCTACTGTATCTGCCAATCCTAAAGAAAACTCAGATCCACAACCAAGCATAGTGGATCAACTAAAGCACACACCTGCCCAAATCTCCATGTTTGACCAATTGCGCATATCTCCACAGCATAAATTGGCACTTGACCAAGCCCTTCAGAATGCAGCTGTCCCAAGGGACATAAGACCTGAGAGCTTCCAAATGATGGTTAACCATATAGATGCTAACAAACATGCCACATTCATAGACCGTGATGTGCCACCACATAAACCCCTACATAATGATCCTTTGCACTTACTATTCCAGGTCCACAAAAGTGCTATTTGTAGGGTCCTTGTTGATGGTGGAGCTAGGTTAAACATTTGTACTCTAAAGTTAATCAAGCAACTGGGCTATTCAGAATCAAGCATTGAGGTCACAAGGAGGGTAAATATCAGAGCTTATGATGAAGAGGAAAGGTCCTCTAAAGGTATTATCATTCTACCTCTCCGTATCGGTCCAGTGGTCAAAAACACCCCCTTCTAGATCCTAGACCTTGAGTTGGGATAAAACATGCTACTAGGGAGACCCTGGATACATAAAATGCAAGTAGTAGCTTTTTTATACCATCAATGCATCAAGTTCCCACACCAGGGAGAGAAAATCATCATAGAGGGAGATCCTAATGCTTTCCAATACTGTAATGCTGTCCAAATTAACACTGATAACCAGGTCCCCTCAAACCAAGATGCATGCATCCCATCCTCTTCGGATTCAAATCCTAAGGATGTCACACACATAGCAGGAAAGATAGCCATTAACCAAGACACAAGTATTCCCTCTTCTTCAGATTCAAATCCTAAGGATGTCACATGGAAAGCGGGCAAAATATCGATCACCGAAAAAGGCTGTGGTGAGTATAGATATGAAGAGGCTTTCACCATCACACACATGCCTCAGAGCTTGAGAACTTATGGCATGCCACAATCTATTATTACAATAGAAACTCTGCAGCCTGTTCTATTCAGATGTCCACTCACAACCTTTGTCCGATGGGGAGACATAGCAGAAGAAAATCCATTTGAACAAGATATTAGTACATGGTTATACCAAGACCCACAAGAGACAATCTAACAAACCCTACCCCTGTTGAACTATGGTAATGGTTATACAATGTTACAAAGATTCGGGTATGATGGTACAATCGGGATGGGGGCAAGACAACAAGGCATAATGGAATTGTCTCTCCCACCAACCCAGAGAAACAAGAGAGGGTTGGGCTATGGACAACAAAGAACCAGTCCTATGATCCAAGACATCCAAGTCGATCAGGAACAAATGGAAGAGATATACCAGGGGCACAACACAGAACATGTCTTGATAAGCAACATATTAGAATAGTTGTTTCCCGCCGAAGAGGGAACCACACAAACCTGAATAGACCTCCACATAGCAATCAATGATAACAAAGGAAGTGAGACATCTGACAAGAGTTCTATTAAGACTGAATCCCACGAGTATGAGTGGAGATCCCTTCATGACTCTGAACCGTCAATCCCAGATTATTCACCCCGGTCAGACACTATCATAAACCTAGAAGACTTATTTGACCAACTGTCCATTTCCGAACAACCATGCACAGATAAGCATGTCATTTCTCAAACCTCAAGTGGTGTGTCCACATCACAGTCTAGTTTTGTAGGAACCATATCTGTAGTTCCTTTCAGTCAACTAGTGTTAGACAACAATGAAAGTATTTGTCTTGTACACCCAGAGCTAATAGAGTGGGATCAACAAGGACCACCTGATTTAGATGTCTTCAACAACGATGAGGCTATTTTTGATTTCATGGGACTTAGGGAAGGCATTCCATCAGGAGACCAAAAGGTAGGCTTCCCCATTGACCTCGATAGAGTGAAATATTTCGAGGAGGCAGTTCCTCTTTCCAGTCCACAAAAGAAAAAAGAACAAAAGAATGATAAAAAGCTAAAATAAGACGTATCTTCTAGCAAAAACCTCACTGAGGCACTAGAAGATGAAAAGAAGGATCTCCCCCCTTGACAGAGGAGAAAGTTGATATTACTAGTAGAAGAAGCAAAGGAAGTCAATTTGGGAGATGAAAAGAACCCAAAGAACATATACTCGGCAAAATCACTCACCCTTGAGGAGAGAGAACAATTTATCAGCTTCTTTAAAGAAAGGATGATCAACTTCGCATGGTCATACTCAGATATGCTAGGATTAGATCTAGAACTCATGCTACATCATCTCTGGTTGCTACCCAATGCCAAACCTATCAAGCAGAAGCTAAGGAAGATGCATCCCCATGTTGCGTTGTTAGTGAAGGAAAAATTAAAGAAGCTCCTGGATGCTAAGTTCATAAGACCTATACCATACGCAGACTGGATATCTAACTTGGTACCAGTTACAAAGCACAGTGGTCAGATATGGCTTTGCACAGACTTCAGAGATCTCAACATAGCTTATCCCAAGGATGATTTTCCTTTACTTAACATTGACATGATAGTGGATCTAACTGCTAGACATCAAATGCTATCACTCATGGATGGATTTTTAGGTATAATCAGATAAGGATTGCGCCAGAAGACCAACATAAAACAACTTTCACATGCCCTTGGGGCACTTACTATTGGAACACCATGCCATTTGGTCTCAAAAATGCGGGTGCAACATATCAAAGGGCTATGACAACAATATTTCATGATCTCATTCACAAAATAATGGAAGACTATGTGGACGACATACTAGCCAAGTCAATGCTTCACAAAGATCATGTATAAGTATTGGGACCAATCTTTGATAGAATGCAGGAATACAAAGTCCATTTAAACCCAAAGAAATGTGCATTTAGTGTCACAACAAGAAAGCTACTGGGGTTCATAGTGTCACATAGAGGCATCGAAGTAGACCCAGAGAAAGTCAAAGCAATATTGGACATGCCTCCACCATCAAACTTGAGGAAACTAAGAGGGTTACAAGGAAGGCTCCAATCAATCAGACGCTTCATAGCTCAGCTAGCAGAAAAGTGCCACCCATTCCAACATCTACTACACAAAGACATCAAATTCATATGGACAGAGCAATGCGAACAAGCATTCCAAATATTGAAAGACTACCTCCTCAAGTCTCCTATATTGGTGCCACCAGTCCAAGTCAGGCCATTACTTTTGTATATCTCAGCAACGGAATCAACATTAGGTGTACTCCTAGCACAACATGATTCCATAGGTAAAGAAAGGGCCATCTACTATCTAAGCATAACATTGGTAGGATATGAACTCAACTATACGCCAATTGAAAATTCATGGCTTGCAGTTTTTTTCACTTCCCAGAAGCTGAGACATTATATGTTGAGTCACCAAACAAAGTTGATCGCATATGTTGATACTTTAAAATACCTCCTAAGCAAAGCAGCGCTCATTGGATGAATTGCAAAGTGGGTAATGTTCTTAAGCGATTTTGACATTGAGTACGTAGATAGAAAGGCCATCAAAGGGCAAGTGATTGTGGATCAACTAGCAGAGGCACCCATTCAGGACCATCAACCTATTATTTATGACTTTCTTGACAAATCTATTATGACACTACAACCAGTGATCGAGGTATGACAACTATACTTTGATGGGTCATGCATGAACCATGGTGCGAGGGCAGGGATAGGGCTTATCATTCTAGATCATGATACAATTCCAAAGTCTTTTAGTCTCAACTTCCGCTGCACAAACAACATAGCAGAATATGAAGCACTGGTCATTGGTTTAGAGATAGCAATTCAATGGAGAATCAAGAACCTTAAGGTCTTTAGAGATTTGCAATTGGTCATCAGCAGAGTCAACAATGATTATACGACCAAAGATGAGAAGCTAATACCATACAAAGCATAGATGGAAACATTACGTACCAAGTTCCATTACATCTTCTTCAAGCAAGTCCCATGAGCACAGAACAAAGTTGCAGACGTGATGGCTACCATAGCATCATTGATTGATATGCCAAGTAATGAAAAAAGATTCCAGTTTCTAGTAGAGCAACTCTTGGTGCCATCACATCAAGCATCCATCACAAAATTAACATGCATCCTTGTTGGTCCTGAATCCCCATGGTACCAAGATGTATACAACTACCTCCAAAATAGTGTCTTACCTCCCAACTTGTCCAGAAACTAGAGAAAGTCCCTCATCCGCCAAGCCTCTAGGTATGCCATCCTCTCAACTACTTTATATAGATGAAGTCTAGATGGAATGCTACTACAATGTATCACTTCCACAAAATCCTAGAGAGCTTTGTACGAGGTACACGAAGGAATTTTTGGAACCCACAGAGGTGGCAACAACTTAGATAAGAAGATCATCCGCATGAGATACTATTGGCCCACAATAGAGACAGATGCACACAAACATATACAAAGGTGCAGGCAATGTCAGATTCATGGAGACCTCATCCATGCACCAGCCCAAGAACTAAATCCTATCACATCACCATTGCCATTTTCCATGTGGGGATTTGACCTAGTGGGAAAAATTACACCTTCTTCAGCAAATGGACACAAATACATCATAGCAGAAATAGAGTACTTCACCAAGTGGGTGGAAGCAATCCCCCTCACTTAAATAACAGGAAAGCAAATAGCAATGTTCATACTTAACCATATTATTTGTCGATACGGGATCCCTCAAACTATCCTGACAGATCATGGTACACCTTTCCAGAACAAGGATGTTGAAGAGCTATGTGAAAAATTCCATATCAAACAAGGGTTCTCCTCATTTTATTATCCTCAAGGGAACAGACAAGCCGAAGCTACAAACAAAAAAATCTTGAAAATCTTGAAGAAAATAGTGAATGAATCAGTGCAAGACTGGTATTTATAGCTTAGTCCCGCATTATGGGCATACAAAATTAATGTGAGAACACCTACATGAGCCACTCCTTTCTCCCTAGTCTATGGATCAGAGGCGGTATTACCCCTCAAAGTGGAAATCCCATCCCTAAGGATATCATTGAAGAACCTGATTACAGATGAAGACTACAGAGTAGCAAGGCTCAGTGAACTGGAGTTACTAGATGAAAGAAGACAGCATGCCTTCAACCACTTACAAGGCTATCAGAATCACCTTAGAAGAAACTATCACAAGAAGGTGAAGCCATGAACATTTGGGGTAGGAGACCTTGTCCTCATGGAAAATCAAAAGAACCAAGCAGAGTGAGTCAAACTCGGAAAGTTCAAGCCTAACTGGCTAGGCCCATTTGTCATTGTCAGCTCTACTCAGAGTGGGGTATTCATACTGGCGACACCAGAAGGAGATCAGCTCCCCAGATACATCAAAAACATGCACCTCAAGAGGTTCTACCCTTGAGGTCTCTATGGTTAAGGCACCTATCTAAATATCCAGAAAATACCAAAAAAAAAAAATACTAAAGTTAACTTTGTGAAAACCTAGCAATCAAGCGCCTTGGTGACAACAAAAAAATCAAATCAAAATCAGAAAAGCAAAAAATTAAAGAGAAACAAAATCACTCTCTCAGTGAAAACCTGACAAACAGGTGCTATTGAGTAGGTACCTTGGTGAAAACCTGGCAAACAGGTGCCAAGTGTTCAAATCCAACTTCACCATCAATGAACTCCAAGAGTTTGAGCACACTTCAAATGCAAGACTGACTACCCAAGCTATATCCAGAATCACACTCCCCTCTGAGCACCAAGTACTTACTCATGGTTAATACTAGTCGACTAGACTAGGGGGCAATTCAAAATGTCCTGAAAAAATCCCCAAAAAATTGGAAAAGTCATAAAAAAGCCTTAAAATATCAAAATGTTCTGAGAAAATCAATATTCATCAAAAACATTCAAAAAACTTGCAAAATCCCAAGCAATAAAACCAACTCGGTCATCAAAGGAGCAAAGGGCGATCACGCCCAGTCAATCAATGTCACAATCATGAGCCTTGCGAATCAACATGGGGCTCATCTGACACAGCTTTATCAATCTATCAAACCTATCAGCAAGCAACTGGTGACCAAGCCAATCTATCAAATGCCACAATCATGAGCTTTGAAAACCAGCATAGGGCCCATCTGACACAGCTTGATTAGTTGCCAACATGATCACAATCAATGAATCCAACCATATCAATCATCTTACACAGTGATGGATACGCTCAAACTAGATAGGTCAGTCGTATATGAGTAATCTATTACTAAAACCAGACACACTCAAGCAATCATGCCAATCAAGCCTATCCAAAGAGTCGAGCCAATCAAGAGAATCCAACTACATCAAGGAACCACCCAAAAAAATGTTGACTAGGTTAGTCAGTCGGTCATATGTCAATCTATATTTTTCGGTTATGTTCTTACGCTACTCCAGGATCCACCATGTGAGGATAGTAGCTATGATAGATCATGGATTATTTTCTTTGATTGCTGTCTGATGAATGTTCACTTCAATTTCAGGGCCATGATGATTTAGGATAAATGTGGTAGGCACTATCACTTATCTGGTAGCCGCGCAGTTCCACGATCTGAGCTTAACCCTAAGAAAGAATTGGACATTCCTTCTCTTTTATTTTCTTGTTTGATTTATAGAATCAAGAGCTCGCAGCGCTATTTAGATAGACTCTGAGTGTTTTGGAGTTCTATCTTGGTTTCTATGGTCTTTCCCTTTATGTTACAATCAAGAGATCGCGATGCTATCCAGATGGACTCTAGGGGCATAGGAGTTATAACTTATTTGCTTTGGCTTTCCCTTTCAGAATCAAGAGCTCGCGGTGTCATCCAGATGGACTCTGGGTGCATAGGAGTTCTATCTTGATATCTGTGTTGTAGTTTCTTCAGAGGACAAAGAGATATCTAGATGGTCAATATCTGGGTGCTTTTGGCTCTCTTTCTTTTAAAACAGGGAACATAGTTGAAACCAGATGGTAAATATTTGGGTGCACTAGGTTCTCTTTCTATTCAATCTCTCTACTCCTTCCGCTATGAAGAGGTCGTGGCGATATCCAGGTGGTATGTGATCTAGATACATTGGACTCTCTTCATAATTTTAGAAAATACAAAAAAAAGATGCAATGATGACAAAAATTGGAAACAGGGGCAGCGACTTGGGACACTCATCCTTTCTATCAATTCATATCTACAAAAAAAAACAAAAAAATCCTTTCTATCATTCCATTCTATTAGATCAATCTCAGAGAACATCTATGCAAACTAACTTCTTTGTAATTAACACATGCATTACTTAGATATTTTGTGCATAATAGATTGCATTCATTCCATTTAAGTGCATCAGAAAATGAAAAAAAAAACATAGTAGTTACATACATGGTAAATAATAAATCACATACATCCAGAAGCATCTCATATAAACATGCATCTCATATCCACCATCCTGCATAAACATGTCAGTATCATAGGAAAAGTAAATCATCCATCTACAAGTTTGCATCATAGGAATCATATTGTGTATACATCTCATCATATTAAATAACCAAATCATATAGAATCATACATATAGAAAGTAAACCAATGCACATCATATCAAAAACACTAGCTGCATCTCATATCAATAAAAAATATCTGAGTACAAATGAATAGTCACAAGTCTGAACAAAAGAAGGTAAACAACATATATATTAATAAATATCATGTGTGTTGGGATACAAAAATGGATACTACTCAGAGTATATCAAATGAACATCACTACAAAAATGGTACATGATACACAATAGGATCAACATGTGCTACCCCCACCCTCGCCAGGAGGTGGATGAGGGGGTGGAATATCAGAAGCTGGTCTTTGTGATGAAGAAGGAGCTATAACACTGCTGCTCTGCAATCTCTATGCTCTGCTAAATCTCTGAGAGGCTATGTAATTGCACACTCTCTGCTCTGCAGGAACTACACCCTCATAGTGGCGCCTCTAGTATTCGATCTCTCTCTATGCATCATGACTAGATCTATAATATCGATCGAGAACATCTTGGTGGGAGGCATCCTATACACTATCAATGAATGATTGAACCTCTCATCGAGCCTTTCGCTCTCTAGCCTCGGCCGCTGTAACCTGAGCCTCCAATGTTGTAGCATGGGCATCGCCAGAAGCAAGCCTAGCCTGAAGATCCTATACTTGCTGAGTGAGCCACTCCAAATTTGAGGGATCAACCTCCATACCTCCTATGGCCACATCCATAACTCCCTCCTCGGCCCTATCCCCCAATCCCTCACCATCACTCTCTGAACTCTCCCCCGTACTGCTGCCAGTACTGCCACTACCAGTCGAGGAACTCATACCTGCACTCTGCTCATCTAAAGCCTCCACATCTATATCTCCAATCTCAACATCCACATCCTCAATCACCACCCTGTTCTCCTCTCTCAGAGCCAAGATAGTACCAGTCCATCAGCATACTCTCTGCACTAACTGGGGTACCTCCTCCTCCATTGCCTCCTCATCCTCTAAAATAGTGCTCAAGCCAACCCTTAGAGTACTAGATCGACCGCCACTCCCCCCACCTTTGGACCTCACTCCAGCACCTACACCCTATGGATCGGGATCATCTCCCCTATCATCTCCCCCCCTACCACCATCTCTCCCACCATCCCATCCACCATCTCGACCTCCACCCCTCCCTCTCTCTCGACCACCATCCCTCCCTCCATCCTGACCTCCCCTCCCTCATCATACCCGACGATGCCTCCTCATGAGTGTCCTAGCAATAGGATGAGAGACATCTGTGAGTGCAACTGGTCGAGTCTGGGCCCAATGAGCATCAAACTGGGGAGTAGTGCCTGCAAAGAGATCAGACTCAAATATCAGTACCATATTAGATAAAAGACAACATCACATAGAGAAGATAAATTATAAGAGCTGAAAAGAAATTGAACAAGAGACAAAGAAAACAACAAACCTGCATCAATAGTGGCTGATTTCCATGTCCAAGCCATAGGAAGTAACCCTGAAAACTCAATAGGGGTAGCATCAAGTGATACGACACCACCCTAGATGGAAGAGTCTCTTGACCTATGAGAAAAGTAACCATAAGAATCAGACATGTCCTGCCGCTCCCCAAACTAATGCAACACCCTATTGGTGTTCTGAAAGTCAATCATGTGAACATGGTTAGTCACACAACCAATAAGATATCTCCATCGCCGACAGAAGGGAAGATGAATGTCCTCTCCATCCCAAACAGAGCAATCTCTATATGGCCTCCATATGAAATAAGGGATCATATCCACCTGCTGACATCAATACACCAAATGACCCATGTGGGTCTGAACAATGGCTCCATCGTACATATACACATAAGGCCTGTCAGCTGGAAAAACACATGTACCAATAGGGTGGAAAAAAACTATGTGCTCCCATGCCCATATCTGAAGCAGGGTCGCACCATAGTCAAGTGATGTACCATAAAGGTAAGCCGCATAGAACATATGAAAATGCATGTGAGCCAACATGCATGGCCCCCAAGCAAAAATAGTACGGTCCCTAACCATACTCTACAGCACAGTACCGAAGCTGATAGAAAATCCACGCTACCGACGATTGGGGCGTAAGATGCCACAAATCAGACTGCCTAGTAAGGTGGACAGTCTGTCAAGGCCCAAACCAAATTTGGACCATGGAATGTCATAAGCAGTAGACAACCCAAGCTGATCTCGGGGCAATCTAGAGAGCTCCATCAAAGAAACAATACCAGAATGGGTGACATACTCAACAAGTGCACCCTAGATTAGAAGCTGAAGGATGCGGTACACATCCTCCATTGTGACAGTACACTCGCCAGTGGGTAACCAAAAAGTGCATCTCTCAGAATGCCAACTTTCTACAAGAGTGAAGATCAGACCCCTATTGGTCGTGATCTCTGGCATATAGAAAATCCAATACAATCCTAGGTCCCTAAGTACTGACCTCTCATCCTCCGAGAGCTGGAACCTGTAAACAAGACCCGCCGGTCTCGACTCTCGACAGCGCAGAATCCGCCTGGTGAACTGTACATTGAAAAAAATTAGAAAAATATTAGTATCAATCATTCAGGAAAGTGTCAGAAGCTAGAATATGCAGATATCAAACAAGGAAATCAGGCAGAGTGTTCTTAAAAAGCAATTGCGACAAAAAGCCCTACAAGTGTGGTACTCTTATGCGAATGCGAAACAGGACATGCAAATGCAACACATAAACATCAATTGTAGACATGCAAACTACTCAAGTGCGACACACTTATCATTTGCGGCACTAAGCCTGCAATTGCGGCATTTAAATCGGAATTGTGGAAAAAATGCAGACGATTGCGGCACAACATGCAGATTTTCAAAAAACAACAATTTTTCAAAGTGATAAAAATAGGCATTAATGACACGCAAATCAAGAAAACTCACCGGTCATCCTATGCCAGCTGGTCTCTGATACATCTGGACCTGGTCGGAAATGTGAGTGACTCCAGGAAGGCCTGCCATCGCACGCAAACAGGAGAAAAGGTCCAGAAAACTAAAGGCTAACTTACCAGGAAATCAAGAGCTCCAAGAAGGCAATGTGACAAATGAATGGCTCTCTTAGCTATTTATAGGGGTCCCCACAAACCCTAATTTCACAAGGAGGTTCAATTTTTTCTTCCCAGTCCCTAAAAACTTACACAAGCAATATAAGGGGAAATATAAGGCATTTTCCAAATCAGTCAGATACCTAGATTAAGAAATGGCGATTTCAACAAATTAACACTCATGTCAAGACTTTTCGCTCAAATTTGTTGAGGGGGCATAAATACACCTACTATTGCCAGGGCAAGCTGGGGCAGGATAAAAAAGAATCTTTGACACACTGCGACAAGTCACATCACATCAAAGAGGGGTAAATGTAGACACCCTAAAATGGACAGGCTTGTGACTTTACATTAAAAACACTAATTTTTATCTATTAATTACTAGTTTTTTAATCATTAATTAATCATCTATGTTCCTCTAAAAATCATTCCCCAAATCATCTAATCAAATTCCCAAAATTAATTAAATAATTAATTTTATTTAATTAATTAACCTTTAATTGATTAATTACCATTAATTATTTAATCAAATTTAATTTCCTATAGTTTAAATTCAAATATTTAAACTTACTAATTAAATTCTTCCAATTAAATTAATTTAATTTCATCAAATAAAGCAATTCTAAATAAAAAAGAATTCAATTATCTCACATGTTGAAAAATTTAATTAAAATAAATGAATTAAATATTCATTTATCTTCAAAGAGATAACTCCAATCATATCACATGGGTTACTCCACCCATCTCTCCAGTCCACATTGGTAACTTCACCCACCTCTTCAGTTCAAAAAGGTAACTCACCATTAGCTCTTCAGTCAACCAAACTCTATCTCCTCTTTACCAAATGAAGAGGTGGAGTTTACTGATGGTTTCTCCTGTTCCTTTTTGATCTCAACCGTTCATCTCCCTATCTCTGGGATTGATCTCAACCATTCATTTCATCCTCAATTCCTATATAATAAACCCTTCATAGCCATTTGAAGGATCTAGGATTTCAAGATCTCGTGCACCATTACTATGTCAGTTTGGTTCTAGCATTCAAGCCATCTTGCGATCACACACTTGTTTCAATTAGCAAATTATCGACACTTCTCAAGTCATAGACGCTGCCCACACCAATAATGAGCATCAAGAACAATGTTTCAGAAGGAGTAGAGAGACAATAGAAGCTTCAACCACTTTGGTGTTTGCATTCATTTGTTTTCCTTTCATTGCTTGTATATTTTATTGGTTACATTTCAAGTTATTCATTTTAGTAGTTCTTGTGTGCTTGATTTATATCATTGTAAAATCTTTGCTACTAACCCTTGCCTTTGGAATGCTTGGGAACCATGGATCACGATTGAAGGATCAACATGTGCTACCCCCACCGTCACTAGGAGGTGGACGAGGGGGTGGAATATCAAAAGATGGTCTCTGTGATGAACCAAGAGCTCTGACACCGCTGCTCTATGATCTCTGTGCTCTACTAGATCTCTGAGAGGCTGTGTAACTAGGCACTCTCTACTCTGCAAGAACTACACCCTCATAGTGGCGCCTCCAGTGCTTGATCTCTCTCTGTGCATCATGACCAGATCTATTGTATTGGTCTAGAAAATCTTGGTGGGAGGCATCCTGTACACTGTCAATGAATGACCAAACCTCTCATCGAGCCTATCGCTCTCTAGCCTCAGTCACTTTAACCCGAGCCTCCAATGTTGTAGCATGGGCATCAGTAGAAGCAATCTTGGCCTCAAGATCCTATACCTACTGAGTGAGCCACTCCAAATCTAAGGGATCAACCTCCATACCTCCCATGGCCACATCCATATCTCCCTCCTTGGCCCTGTACTCCAATCCATCACCATCACTCTCTGAACTCTCCCCCGTACTGCTGCCAGTACTACCACTACCAGTCGAGGAACTCGTACCTACACTCTACTCATCTAAAGCCTCCACATCTATATCTTTAATCTCAACATCCACATCCTTAATCACCACCCTGTCCTCCTCTCTCAGATCCAAGACAACACCACTCCATCGGTGTACTCTCCGCACCAACTGGGGTGCTTCCTCCTCCATCGCCTCCTCATCCTCTAAAATAGTGCTCAAGCCAACCCTCAGAGTATTGGATTGGCCACCACTCCCCCCACCTCTGGTCCTCACTCCACCACCCGCACCCCCTGAACTGGGATCATATCCCCTCCCCCTACCACCATCTCTCCCACCATCCCGTCCACCATCTCGGCCTCCACCCCTCCCTCTCACTCGACCACCATCCCTCCCTCCATCCTGACCTCCTCTCCCTCATTGTACCTGATGGTGCTTCCTCATGAGTGTCCCAACAACAGGACAAGAGACATCTGTGAGTGCAACTGGTCGAGTCTAAGCCCAATGAGCATCAAACTAGGGAGTAGTGCCTACAAACATATCAGATTCAAATATCAGTACCATATCAGATAAAAGACAACGTCACATAGAGCAGATAGATTATAAGAGCTGAAAAGAAACTGAACAAGAGATACAAAGAAAATAACAAACTTGCATCAACAGTGACTGATCTCCATGTCCACGCCACATGAAGTAACCCTGCAAACTCAGTACGAGCAACATCAAGTGATACGACACCACTCTAGATGGAAGAGTCCCTCGACCTACAAGAAAAGTAAGCATAAGAATCAGACACATCTTGCTGCTCCCCAAACTGATGCAACATCCTATCGGTGTTGTGAAAGTCAATCATGTGAACATGGTCAGTCACATGACCAATAAAATATCTCCACTGCCAGTAGAAGGGAAGATGAATGTCCTCTCCATCCCAAACAGGGCAATCTCTATACGACCTCCATATGAAATAAGGGATCATATCCAGCTGCTGACGCCAATACACAAAATGACCCATTTGGGTCTGAACAATGGCTCCATTGTACATATACACATAAGGCCTATAAGCTGGCAAAGCACATGTACCAATAGGGTGGAAAACAACTATGTGCTCCCATGCCCATATTTGAAGAAGGGTCGCACCACAACCGAGTGACTTACCATTAAGGTAAGCCGCATAGAACATATGAAAATGTATGTGAGCCAACATGCATGGTCCCCAAGAAAAAATAGTACGGTCCCTGACCATACTCTGCAGCACAGTACCAAAGCCGACTGAAAATCCACGTTGCCGATGATCGGGGAATAAGATGCCACAAATCAGACTGCCTAGTAAGGTGGACAGTCTGTCAAGGCCCAAACCAAATCTAGACCATGGAATGTCATAAGCACTAGACAACCCAAGCTGATCTCGAGGAAATCCAAAGAGCTCCGTCAAAGAAACAATACCAAAACAGGTGGCATACTCAACAAACACACCCTGGATTAGAAGCTGAAGGATGCGGTACACATCCTCCAATGTGATAGTACACTTGCCAATGGGTAAGCAGAAAGTGCATGTCTCAGAATGCCAATGCTCTACAAGAGCATAGATCAGACCCCTGTTTCTCGTGATCTCTGGCATATAGCAAATCCAATACAATCCTAGGTCCCTAAGTACTGACCTCTCATCCTCCGAGAGCTGGAACCTGTAAACAAGACCCCCCAGTCTCGACTCTCGATAGCGCAGAATCCGCTCGGTGAATTGTACATAGAAATAAATTAGAAAAATATCAGTATCAGTCATTCAGGAAAGTGTTAGAAGCCAGAATATGTAGATATTAGACAAGGAAATCAGGCAGAGTGTTCTAAAAAAGCAATTGCGGCAAAAAAACCTACAAGTGCGGTACTCTTATGCGAATGCAAAATAGGACATGCAAATGTGGCACATAAACATCAATTGCGGCATGCAAACTACTCAAGTGTGGCACACTTATCATTTGCGGCACTAAGCCTACAATTGCGGAATTTAAACCGCAATTGCGGCAAAACCGTAGATGATTGCGACACAACATGCAGATTTTCAAAAAACAACAATTTTTCAAAGTGATAAAAATAGGCATTAATGACACACAATTCAAGAAAACTCATCGGACATCATGTGCCAGCTAGTCTCTGATACATCCAGACCTGGTCGAAAATGTGAGTGACTCTAGGAAGGCCCGCCATCACATGAAAACAGGAGGAAAGGCACATAAAACTAAAGGCTAACTCACTAGGAAATCAAGAGCTCCAAGAAGGCAATGTGATAAATGAATGGCTCTCTTAGCTATTTATAGGGGTCCCCACAAACCCTAATTTCATAAGGAGGTCTGATTTTTTCTTCTCGGTCCCCAGAAACTTACACAGACAATATCAGGGGCAATATAAGGCATTTTCCAAATCAGTCAGATACCCAGATTCAGAAATGGCAATTTCAACAAATTAACGCTCATGTCAAGACTTTTTGCTCAAATTTGTTGAGGGGGCGTAAATACACCTACTATCGTCGGGGCAAGCTGGGGCAGGATCAAAAAGAATCTTTGACACATAGCGAAAAGTCACATCGCATCAAAGAGGGGCAAATGTAGACACCCTAAAATGGATAGGCTTGCGACTTTACATTAAAAACACTAATTTTCATCTATTAATTAATAGTTTTTTAATCATTAATTAATCATCTATTTTCCTCTAAAAATCATTCCCCAAATCATCTAATCAAATTCCCAAAATTAATTAAATAATTAATTCTAATTAATTAATTAACCTTTAATTGATTAATTACCATTAATTAATTAATTAAATTCAATTTCCTATAGTTTAAATTCAAATATTTAAACTTACTAATTAAATTCTTCCAATTAAATTAATTTAATTTCATCAAATAAAGCAATTCTAAATAAAAAAGAATT
>MU226329.1:1530215-1544815 GCA_018584345.1 Thuja plicata | reverse complement strand
TCTAAATAAAAAAGAATTCAATTATCTCACATGTTGAAAACTTTAATTAAAATAAATGAATTAAATATTCATTTATCTTCAAAGAGATAACTCCAATCAGATCACATGGGTTACTCCACCCATCTCTTTAGTCCACATGGGTAACTTCACCCACCTCTTCAGTTCAAAAATGTAACTCACCATTAGTTCTTTAGTCAACCAAACTCTATCTCCTCTTTACCAAATGAAGAGGTGGAGTTTACTGATGGCTTCTCTAGTTTCTTTTTGATCTCAACCGTTCATCTCCCTATCTCTGGGATTGATCTCAACCATTCATTTCATCCTCAATTACTATATAATAAACCCTTCATAGCCATTTGAAGGATCCAGGAGTTCAAGCTCTTGTGCGCCATTACTATGTCAGTTTTATTGCTTGTATATTTTACCGGTTGCGTTTCAAGTCATTCATTTTAGTAGTTCTTGTTTGCTTGATTTATATCATTGTAAAACCTTTGCTACTAACCCTTGCCTTTGGAAATCTTGGGAACCATGAATCACGATTAAAGGAGGCGTACACACACCATATGGAATCTTCTCAGGATTTATTCTCATCTTTTTAGGCTTCTCCTACCCCACACATTTTGATGGAGAACACCACTGTTATAACTGTATGTGGGAAAGGTTCTATTGACATTGATGATAGTGCATTTAATAATGTACTATGTGTTTTATATTTTTCATCTAACCTTCTCTCTGTCTATCAGATTACTAACAGTGAGATAGTGAAGATAGTTGAATTCACACGATATTTAGTGCACATCAGAGACACTAAGACAAAAAATATTCTTGCAATGGGAAGAGTTGATCATTCTTCCCACTTGTACTCTTTCTCTTATTTTGGTCCACCATCTTCACTATAAGATAATTTCTCTCTTTCTTCATGGGAACCTATTGAGGTGAAGTCAGGTCACTTGAACTTATGTATTGTTCCTGAGACTAGTATTGTGACTTATACACCTCCCCTTCCCATTGATTGCATATGTTCAACAGGATTCCTCTTCAACTTTGCCTGACATTGTAGCTCCATGCATCGAGCCACCTAGTGCAATTGTTGAGGACATATCAGAGGATATTAATCTCCTCTCAGATTTTAGATTCAACACATCTGTTATCCCACCTTCATTAGAGATTTTATTACAAGATTATCATGCGTTCTCCTTTGAGCATTAGCTAGGCCTTCCAGTTTTGCCTCACATTTAAGGGTTTCCAATTCTTTGTTTGTTGCCTTTGTTTCTTCCACATTAGAACCACATTGGTCTGCTCATTGACACGGGGGTTTTATCATTCTGAGGGCCTTTGGAGCTTCGATCTTCTCTCATAGGGGGCTTGTTTGTACTTATGGTCTTGAGAGAGTCTCTTGATACATTGCATTTTTCCTTTTTTCCATCTCTTTTTGGAGAGGAATTTTTTCCCATTAGGTTTTCTCTTTTTTCTTCTCTTTACAGAGATTTGGTTGTGATTGGGTACCTCATTAGGCCTTGTTGTTGGGACCTAAGTTTTCATTTTTGCATGTAGTTGCATTTATGCACTTAGCCTTTTAGCTACTTCCTAAGTTTATCTTAAGGGGGGTGTTAGAGTAAAAAGGTTATTTAACTTAATTAATTTAATCATATTGATTGATTAATTAAGTCACCCTTTTTCTTTTTTCACTTAAGCTAAATTTATGAAGCTTTAGTTTGCATTTAATAAATTTTTTTTATTTTATGCATGCATGCACTAAAAAAATATTTTATTTTATGCATGCATGCATTATTTAGGGTTTTTCTTTAGATTTTTGATCTCCTTTATTAAAGATTGATCTCTCTGTCATTCTCATCCTGATTAATTCAGTCTCATTTATTCCTCCATTTTAATTGTTTATGCACTTTCTTATTTGAGGATTTTTTCTTGTACTTGGTAGGTTATTTGCATGCAGATGATTATTGGGCTTGTGGGAATTCACCAATTATGAATTCTAATAGTCTAAACTAACATAATGACATGGAAAATATTTTTTTAAATGAAAGTGCATAATAAATATTATTTTGATCTTATTATGAAATAAAGATGTGGAAGTAAAATAGAATAACACTTAACATTAAAATTGTTAAACCATTAAGGAGAGATTAGTCTTATCTCTAACCTATGTCGTCTAGGGTCCCCTTGACGTTGCTACCTAAGAAACATAATTACAACATCTTTACCTAACTAAAACCATAAGGAATCACATAGTAATAATCATGGATGACATCATTACAATATTCCTAAGTTTATTTTATCACTCCAAATCAAAAGTTTCCAAGTCTTTCTTTTCAACATAAAATTAATATTACATGAGCATAAAGCAATGGAAATATACATATAACTCAACTAACTTAACCATTTTGTTACATGATCATAAGTATTACATCAATGTTGTCTATTCTAATCACAACTACCTATCACATGTTTACAAATACATAATCATGAATACAATCACATCATTTTTTATGGAGTATCTCAATACATCACTAGGTACGATGATACAATATACATGAAGTGGTAAAAATATGATGAAGCATCACCAAGTAGTAAGAATATTGAAACAACTACTATGAACCATCTAAGAACACAAATAAGACCACCAGACCTCGATGGAAGAAGAATCACTACTGTTAGAGTAATAGGCCTTTTGGGTTATTAATTAAATTATTTTTGATCTAATTAATAACTCACCTATTCACTCTAGTTGCTTAAGCCAACCTTAGGGTTTCCCTTTTAGGTTTTCGTAATTCATTTTTAAGGAATCACCTCTTTGTATTTTAGAACTGAGATATTGTTCATTATAGGAGATTGTTCTTTTGAATGTGCACATGATGCCTCTTATCTTTTGGCCTCCATAGTTTTTTCTCTCTTTCTGTTCTTTTTCTTCTTCCATGTGACAGGGTTATGCATGCAGGTGTTCTTGGAAGATTAAGATTTCAACTAATCTAACATGGTATCGGAGCCATCCTGTGGCTCTTTGTTCGTGTTTTTTGAAGTGTTTTAGAAGCAGGAGGTTTTCAAGTTTTCAGAGTTTTTAATGTGAATCTAGAGGTGGGCTTTGTTTCTGGTCACTTTGGGCTCAAACGGACATCACCATTGAGCTCAGAACACCCAAAAACCCCAGAATCCATATAAAATTTGTCCATTTTGGACAACGTTGGCTCTGAGGCAATTTTTTTTTGGTTTCCAAGGCCGTACGGGCACAAAAACTGAGAAAAAAATAAAACAAAATAAAAAAACACACTTTTTTGGGCGCTACTGCTGCGCAGCCAGTGTGCCACTGCGGCCCAGCCTGTGCTGGCCCAGCACTTCCCACTGGCCCACCACCACCGCCGGCCCCCGCTAACCCAGCACCGCCGCTGGCCCTACACCACTGTCCGGCTCCACCATCTGCTCCACCCACCTCCAGCACCACCCAGTGGGCTCTCAGCCCCATGGGCTCCCTCACCTTGGTGGCGGTCACATTGGTGACCAAGGGCTCCGCCCTCAGCCCCCTGTGTGTGTCATATGTCCAGGGGCTCATAATTTTTAATCCCTAGGGGCTAAAAAATTTTTTTGGAGCCTTTTTTGTCCCTATGATGGTGTTTTTGCTCTATCTGGAGAAAACAGAGGCCTTTTTCTAACTTCTTTATATCATCAGAAAGCTCTTTTTGATGGTGGAGGTTGGGTTTTTTGGTTCTGCCATTTTGACAGTGTTTTTTGCTGTCAAAGTTTGATGTTTGTTTTTTCCTTCTGGGAGCCATATCTTTCTCATCCGGACTCTATTTTTGGCAAACCAGATATCGTCAGAAAGCTGGTTCAGTGAGTTTTTAAGTGGTAGGGGTCTTTTATCCAGATTCTTCTCCAGGTTCTTTCTCCTCTGAGTTTTGAAATTTCACACTCTGGCGGATTACTTGGATTCTACAGGTCTTGGGATCTCTACTTCTATCCTTCTGGCTCACTCTTCTTTCTGACTTTCTAAGCATTGTATACTTCTCTTCTGTAACATTCCTTTTTCTGTAAACACACTAAGATAATGTGCCTACTTTTGCATATCTAAGATTTTGAGCACCTTGTGTTTGTTTGTACTTGCACTCAGTTATAAAGTGCCATGGGGAGGTTATGATGTTTTGCCTTATATGCTCATCCACCTTTGTCAAGTGAGTGTCCCTTCTATGAAATTTGACCCATGATGTGTGTCTAGAAGATCATTTCTTCTACTATGACACTGCCCTTTATCCTGTGCTTGTACCTTCTTCTGCACTATGGGTGCTCCTGATTCTTCTTCTTGTAGTTGTTTCTAGCATTGCATTTATGTGTTCTTGTCACACCTCTCCCTGTTCAGCATTATGCGGGGTTCACCTATTGGTTCTATTGTTTCCTTGGTTTGGTTGAGTGATCTACGTATTTAGTTTTTATTCCTATGTACTAGGCGGATGCAGTGGCTAGGCACCTATGCATTTCAGTGAGATGGATCATCTACTATATAGACACTCATTCATTCCTACTTTTGGAGGTCACCTCTTTGATTGATCAACTCTTCAGACTTTGTCTTCTCTACCTGGTCATGCACTATTTCAGTGGGGGTTCTAGTAGCTACTTTTGACAGTGTTTACAGCTTCATGCTTTAGAGATGCTATACATGCTCTTTCTTGTTTCTTTCTTTGGGACATTCCCTAGATTTGAGGTTTTGTTTCCTTCATCTAGTTTATCTCTTTTTTGGGTAGTGTTTTTCCCACTGGGTTTTCTCTATTTCCCCACTTTACAGAGATTTCTTGTACTTGGGTACCTGATCAGGCCTTTATTGCTGGGACCCATCTTTCTTTCTTTTTGCAGTAGTCTCCTAGGTTTTAGCTTCTCCTTAAGCTTATCTTAAGGGGGGGTGTTAGAGTAATAGGCCTTTTGGGTTATTAATTAAATCATTTTTTATCTAATTACTAACTCACCTATTCACTCTAGTTTCTTAAGCCAACCTTAGGGTTTCCCTTTTAGGGTTTTGTAATTCCTTTTTAAGGAATCACCTCTTTGTATTTTAGAACTGAGATATTGTTCATTATAGGAGATTGTTCTTTTGAATGTGCACATGACGCCTCTTATCTTTTGGCCTCCATAGTTTTTTCTCTCTTTCTGTTCTTTTGCTTCTTCCATGTGACAAGGTTATGCATGCAGGTGTTCTTGGAAGATTAGGATTTCACCTAATCTAAAAACTACCACCCAGCCACATGGAACCCAGAGGCCAGAGCACCATGCTGAGGAGATAGACACTAGGCTCCGCATACACAAGCAAGAACATATGGGTGCGAGGATAAAAAAAAACTTAAGGTATAAAGACTCACAAAAACAAAAAATAGAAAACCAACTATCAAATATCAGAGGCCACCACATCATCTATGAAGGAAACCTAGGCTACATGCATGAAACCATATTTTGATTCTTTCCAACACTTGGAAATCACTGAAACTCTATGACCATTAAATACACAATTGGCTTCAAAATGCATTATGTTAACACATGAAACTAGATCATTTTTCATAAAGATCAAGGCCATAAACCACTTACATACAAAATTTCAAAACAAGGATCATAAAAGGTCAAGATAACCCCAAACCTTGAGCACCTCTTCCTAGAACACTAAAACCCCCCATAAAACTAACATGACTAAATACCAAATATAGGGAAAGATTAATGTTACATATTTCCATCATTGAATTCATATGTTTTATAAAACATCTAAAAGATTAACACTCTAAGGGTCAACATGAATAACCAAAACCAAATCAATAACCACTTTTAGAATATTTGCAAAAACCAAAATAAACATACCAATGATGGAATGGAATGTAAAGGCACCAACTCAAGCCTTACATACAAATGTAGGGGTAAATACAATATCTAATCTTTCAAATAGAAACCAAATAAACCCTTGAAAAATGTGGTTTTCTTGCAAACTCACACATGCAAGGACAAGGTGATATCAAGACTAAAGAAACATGGGAGACCACTATGCAATTGTAGATATAAAACAAGTACCAAGTAGTTTAAAAAATGCAGCAATAACATTTAAATTCCCCAAACAAAATACAGATTAAAACATGTATCAAAGTCCTCGAAAAATGTGGTTAAAAGGCAAACACATGGTATTTAGCTTACCAATCTGCTAAGAAAAACATGGTTTCAAGGAGAATAAAATGTAGCTTCCAACATATACACATTTCAAGCAAAAAGAAACACAAATCCCTAGATTTACACATGGAAAGATGAAATATTTTTGTAGTCTTTTATTGGTAATTCTATAGGAGAGAAAACATCGAAACATAGAGCTAAAACCTATATCAACTCCAACAAAACGTAACTTTATAGGCACATACACATGAAATGGAAAATAAAGTTTATCAAAGACAAAAGAGTGGAAAGGAAACACAGATATAAACCATTGTAAACTCCCTATGAAAACACAGTTTTAAGACTAATATGCATGCCAGAGAAAGAAACCAAATATCTGAGCAAGGCGTAGGAATAAGGAAAGTAAAAACCTAGAACATTAAACTCAAAAATAACACTCATGAAACCCCCAAAAATATGGTCTTTTAATATCTATGCATGCACTACAAAGGCGCCTTCTAAAAGAAAGTGCATGGGGCTAAATACAAATAAAAATATAGGGTACAAGATTTCAAAACATCAATAAAATCCCCTCCCAAAACACAAGATTACATGTAGAGAAAATGCTTCATATATAAGACATAAGAATTATTTGTAATAGAAAAATAAAAAGGCTCAAAATGTGATCTACATACAATTCCCACAGAGAATCAATGTTTAAAAATAGAAAACAAATCAAAGAAACCCAAAGCATAAAATGATCATGAGATAACATAAGCAATGGTCCTAAAAATGGAAATGTATCCATCATAAAGAAGTATCAAAATATCATAAGGTATCATCAAGACATAATAAATAGTCTAACACATAGCAAGGTACTGAAAGTGTCTGGCCACATAAATTAAAATGAAATCATATGGAAGGGCATTACGTCCTCCCCCCTGAACTTGAATTACCCCTAGAAGTCACAAAACTCTGGTAGAAACATATCACACATATTAATCCTATCATCAAAGTCAATATCACTGATAACATCTATTCTTAGGATCCATATATTGATAAACATTCTTACCATTAAATAAATTTTAACCTTATCTTAAAATAATGCAAAGAAAGCTTCTCTTTCTAACAAAAGAAAAATTACGCAATTCAACTTTTTCAGAGTTTTTTACAAAGAGTTTAACCATCAATGTACTAAAATTCAATCGTATTTCAGAAATTCACCATTAAAAAATTGATATACCTATAATGTCACTTCAATTATCTCTCAAGATCCCTACAATACGAACATTAAACAAGGAAATACATCTTTTCTTTCACAAATGCATATGAATATGCACTCATCGCATCAAATTGCAAGCGAGAAAATCACATCAAATTGCTTAATCATAATTTCTAACTATGGTTATATTTTAAGAGACATTAATCTATGATACAATTTCCATTTTCTTTTCTAAATTCTATAACACAAATAACAATCAACACTTGTAAATCATGATGATATCTATATTTAACAAAATACGATTATCCATTCCTATCTCTAATATGTAATAATCAACCTAATTAATTAAATAATTTTGATTTAATTATTAAAGTCACTTATTATCTCTAGTTTACTTAAGCTAAACTTGAGGCATGTAATAATTAATTCTTTTACTAATTATTATCATGCAACCTAGTTACTTCCTTTTTTAGACTTTTGATCTCCTTTATAAGGATTGATCTCTTTGTGATTATTATTCCCTCTCTAAATGAATATTTCATCTTTCAGATCATTCTGAGTTGTGTCTCCATTATTTGATTTTGTGATAGGTTTTTGCTACAGTGGATCTTGGTGATAAAATTCTATTAATTTAACATGGTTTCAGAGCTTTGTTGTTGCAACCCATTCATGAGTTTTTGAATTTTTTTTGGAGCACCAAGGGTTTCAAATTTACATATTTTTTATGTGGATCTGGGAGGGAGCTATTTTTCGGAGCATTATGGGCACAAACCGACCTCACGGTTGCGCTCAAAAGGCTCAAAAACCCATATTACCATATAAGGTGCGTCCAATTTGGACATATTTGTATTTTGAGGCAAAATAATTTTTGTATGTAGCCCTATTTTTGGCACGCATACCGAGAAAAAAATTTAAAAAAAACTCAAAAAAATCAAAATTTTAATTGATTTTACAATTTTTTTACACTGCTAGTTAAAGCGGCAGTGCCGCCCAGCAGCCACCGCCTAACAGTCATGCGACCACCAGCTCGCCACCCCATGGCCTCCTCAGCTAGCGCGCCGCCTACAACCTCCGCCCCGCCACCATGCCACCTGCGGGCCACCCACCGCACCACTACGCCCCCCAACACCGTTGTTCCACGTAGAGCGGCATGTGACCAGCCGCTAGCATTTTTAGCCCCAAGGGGGCTTATTTTTTGTGGGGGCTCCTTTTAAAAACCACTCATTTTTTTTGCAATAACTGGAGCAAACATAGGCATTTTTCAAACTTCCATATATCGATGGAAATCTCTTTTCAAGCTCTATCCCAATCTAGAGGTTTCATTAATATATTTTTTGTTGTTTGTTGGTCTTTTTTCCAGTCAAAGAGGGATTATTTTCAGCACTCCCGAGCCTCCAGAATGTGCATACCAACTCCATTTTCACTCGTGAATAGGCGTTGGAAAGCTCTTGATGAGAAATCTTCAGATCTGAGGTTATTTTTCTAAGAAATTTGATCAATTTTTTTCGCATTCAATATGAAGCATTTATTGCCCTGTACCTCCTTCCATCTTTTTAGTTTGTATTGGGGTTTTGTATTTCACTTTTTTTTTTTTTTGGGGGGGGGGGGGGNTTTTTTTTTTTTTTGGGGGGGGGGGTGGTGTTTTTTTTCTTGTTTTCTGTCATTCATCTCATAAAAACCAGGACACTCAATAACACAAAACACAAACCCTTCTGCATCTTATGTCTAGTTCTAAAAGAAAACTAATAATTAAAAAGTCAAGGTAGTGCAACAATGGAAGATTCAACACCCGTTGAGCTTCTCACTCCACATAATTTTGATTTGTGGAAGTCCCGTATGACTAGGATTCTTAGGTCACGTGGGTTATGGTCTTGTTTAGATACCATTCAACTGGTTTTGACGCATCCTTACAAGATCATGCAACGTAGGAACAAGATGGATGAGGCCATGGGTGCAATTTCTCTGCATGTTTCAGAAAGTTTACTCTTTCACCTTGACAGTTGTGATACTCCTTTTGATATGTGGGAGAAGTTTCAGACTCTCTTTGGCAGAATCAATGAGTTCAGGGCACTTCAGATTGAGGTAGAATTGATAGCTTTGGGTCTTGAGTCATTTCCTTCTATTCATAATTTCTTGATGAAATTCAAATCTATCAGGTCTATCTTAAAGGGTTGTGAAAATAATAAGATAGATACAGAGTGCATTTACTTGATTCTTTCTAAGCTTCATGATCCCTTTCAGATGTTTTCTTCTACCTTCCATTCTACCATGGATGCTTTGGGTTCACAATTTACCATGCCTACATTTGATGTGTTCTATGATCGTTTGACTTGTGAGAAGGAAAAGCTATCTCAGCTTAATTCTCTCACAAGATCAAAGAACCAAGGATTGGTTGCCCAAACATCTAAGGGGAAGTAGGAGCAGAAACAAAAGTCACTGACCACAAAGTCTAGGAAGGATTCTAGCTCTAAGCACTCCCTTGGCCCACTTTCACTGGGGGAAAAATTGAAGACAGAAAGATCTATGTGTGCTTATTTTAAAAATCCCAATCACGACGAGTCTCATTTCTATGAGAACAAGATAGATAGATTTTGAATGCATGATGAGAACACTATGTACTTTAAGATGTGTGATCATTTTATGATTTAGAAGAACCTCAAAGTATAGGAAAAATACAATGGTTAAAATTATATACCTAGGCCATTTTCCTTTTATTTCTATGCTTATATTGAATAATTATATTGATACATATACATTTATCAACAATTGGCATGATTTTATGCAAATTTAAGTTAGTGTACTTAGCATTTGCCCATATCTAGATATATATCTATCCCAGTGCATTTATCCCTTACCTTATCCTTGCATACACACATCTCCATACATTCACCCTATCCACACATTTATCATATCCACCTTTGCATTTAACTCCATAGAATAATTAGCCTCTTAGATATGATCATTCACCCATATTGGGAAATTTATGTGGTCATAAAATTGTGTTGTTCCTTTTCAAAATTTAAATTTTAAATTTGGCTAATTGAACCCATTTTCATTCATACCTCAAGATTTGTAAACACATGTTTGGTGAAATTTGATACTATGTGAGACTATATAAAAAAGGATGTTTTGATGCAATTTGATACTATGTACTACTATTTTTAAAATATTAATAATAAATTCATTTTAATCAAGTGCATCCATAAACTTAAGCATTGTCTCACATCCTAGATTATTGAAAGAGAGATTAATAGTTAAACATTTTTATTGGGTACCTTGAAAAAGTAATAATCTTTTTTAGGGTAGGTTCTTTACATATTGTCTTCATTTCTTATACATGTTATTACAGTTGATCTAGGAGAAATTGACCTCTTACAACACCGTTTGAGGTTTCCTTAAATATTTCTTGTCTCTTTATTATAAGAACTATTAAACTAGATAATCTACTATAATAAAATAAAATTGGTGATAAGGGGAGGATGTTCACTAGGATGGATAATCAAAGCTAGGAATCTCACCCACTATTTTAATCTCAATACATTAGGAAGGAAAATAACCCACAATGATTAAGAGGACTCAAGCATTGAACGGGTGTGAGGGTCTTCCTTTTCTATATGGATTATTGATTGTGCAAATAGAGTGAGGAAATGAGGGATGTAGAATTAGAGTAAGGAGCAAGATGGGTTTTCTATTATGAAAAGGAAACAAAAGACTAAGAAACAAAAATTTGAAACCAGATCCATGAAGCTAACATAGAATCTAATATATGTTGGCAAAATGGTCAGCGCTCCCCTCAGGATTTGTGACAAGGGACTAACCACCTCATGTGGATTCTATAAGTCTAGTGTTTGTATCAAGCATTGATAGGTCAATATTTTGGTGCAACGACAACCACTACTTATAACAAGTGGTATTAGAGCTTGGTCACAGGTTCAAATCCCCTTGGGTAAAGTTGAGGGGGAGATTTTTGGCAAAATGATTAGCGCTCCCCTTGGGATTTGTGACAAGGGACTAACCGCCTCCTATAGATTCTATAGGTCTATTGGTTGTATCGGGCATTGACATGTTGATCTTTTGGTGCAATGGAAACTACACTTGTAACAATATACACACTAAATCTCAACCTGAATCACCTACATGGGGTGACCTAGAGGGTCAGGAGTGACTATAATTTCCCTTCACTTGTGGAAGTTCCCTTGACTTGATAAAAAATGATGAAAAATTTAGGGATCTATAGAAGACTATTTGACCTTTCTATAGGTGGGTATGAAAATTTTTTAGTTGTCACTTGCACACAAAAAACAAGAAGAATGTTGGAAGAAATGTTTTTTCCTCAGTCAAACCCCTGTTTAGGAATTAACTTTGAAATTGAATTGAAATTTCATGGAAGGAAAGGAAGTGTGCTATTAGTAGAAGAGGTTTGATAAGTGTCTTATACCTTGATGATGAGAGTGCTTATTGAAATGAGATCACAAGTGTTGATGCAATATTATGACTCCATAAAGACCTAAAAGGAGATCACAAAAGGCATGCTTGCCTAATTATTGCTAGGCTTGTCACAATGATGAGATGGAATGATTGGATTCTTGGATATGCTTGACTACTCCTTGAATTGATAACTTGAGTTCTTGGATGTGTAAGAATGTCATTGATTAAAGATGGATCCCAAAATGAGGGAGGTAGCCTTGTACTTATTCCTCCCCTAGCCATTTTTGGGCACAAAATGTGAAGGAGGTAAACACCAAATTAGAATCTTACCTAAATTCAAAAGACCTCTCTTCAATTTAAATTTGGGCCCCATTTTCCATGTAAGAGATGACTCCCAAGGTAATGGGTGACCTAAGTTATCCCCTACACTCTAGCTCACCCCATATAAGACAAAAGGGGCCTAGATTTAGGTCAAGGGTCAATTAAGACACAAGGATACTCAAAATGTGCATAGAATCAAGGTGTGATAAACAAAAATGTACAAAATAAACTCATAATGAAATAGGGCCTATGTATACAAGAGATGATGATTGAATTAAATAATTAAAGATGTTAGGAATAAGGTGTTTCAACCTTGTATATTTCCTTACATTTGATATTTTCCAAATGTCGACACTTTGGACAATGTGTAAGGTAATCATGACTGAAACGGTTATGACAGATTCCTATGACGGTCATTAATATTTGTAAGAGCCAATTGTGGAAGATTTGATGATGGGTGAAGACATGCAAGACATGTGGCAATGGATCATGTTGATTACTATACACTCTTTTGCAACCGTGGGGTTCGGGGAATGGTAAAAAAATTTTGGGTTCCTATTTTCTCGGAGAATGGTAAAACCCTAATACAAAGGTCTTTGTAAGTTGCCCTAAAAAGGGAAGTACATGATATAAGCATTATTTAGGGTTGCAAATCTGAGTGAGAAGTTAGTGTATTGTTGGAACCTTTTTCATGTCGCGAATTTGTCTTCAAGTGTTAATTATCTCCTGAAAGAACTTGCATTACAAGTGTATTGTAAACAGTAATAGTTTTGATTAATACATTGTGCAGGTTTTGTAGTGCTGGGGTTTTTAACTGAAAGGTTTTCCCCAAGGGAAATCATTGTGTCATTCTCATTTTTATGTATGCATGTTATTGTATTATCATTCTATAATTGCTAAGGGTTAAATATGAATTTGCATGATCCTCTTCTCGGGAGTTTAGCATAGGGAACTATTTTTTGCACACTTAGTTTCCTTTCAGTTGGTATCAGAGCCTGGCCAGTTTTGGTTCTATTTGTCAAGGTATGGGTTTTTTGAGCTAATCACTAGTTTAGTGGGAGTATTGTTGCAGAGTATTCATAACTTTATTGCAGGAAGAGATGGCAGGTTCTTCATACTGTAGAATGGAGGTGGAAAAGTTCAATGGCACAAACTTTAAGTTGTGGAAACTCAAGATGGAAGAGATGATCATAGACTGTGATGTATGGGAGGCGGTTGATAATGATATCAAACTATTAAACATGCCTCAAGAAGATTGGGATCTCAAGGATCAGAAAGCTAAGGGTCTCATTAGACTCTGTCTAGCAGATTATGTTCTCCTGAATGTTCTCGATGAGAAGACCGCAAACAAATTGTGGACACAGCTTGGGTCTGTGTATTAGGCCAAGTCCTTGGTGAACATATTTTTCCTAAGAAAGAAGGTATATTATCTGAGAATGGAGGAAGGAGGATCCGTTGCAGATCACCTGAATGCGTTTAACATGCTGATTGCATAGTTGACATCAACTAGTGTCAAGTTGGAGGAGGAGGATTGATGTATGACCCTACTATGTTCCTTTCCAGATTCATGGGACCATCTTGTGATGGCCCTTGGGAGTACTATTTTCACTTTCCAAATGGATGATGTGGTGTCTTCACTGTTATCTGAAGAGATGCGAAGAAAGAATTCCGATTCAAGCAAGGAAGTCCTTGCTGTTCGCAGTAGATCCAAAGATAGAAGAAAGAAAAATGATAATAAGACTGAAAAGGGTAGATCCAAATCCCATGGGAAATCTAAGACTCCTAGAAAGTCTAAGGTAACATGTTGGAACTATGGAAAGACTGGGCACTTTCGTAAGGACTGCAAAGAGCCAAAGAAGAAGAAAAGCCCAGATTCAGATTCTGAAAAATCTCAAGAAGATGGTGATGCTTTTGTCACAGCCTTGGCCACTCATGCATCTAATGATGTGTGACTGATTGAATCAGGTGCTTCTTTTCACATGAACTCTCATCAAAGTTGGTTCTCAAAGTATGAGGAGTTTAATGGTGGAAAGGTGTACCTAGGTGATGATTCTCACCTAGAGATAGTTGGACAAGGAAGAGTCACTATTAGATTCCTTGATGGACGAGTAAAGGGGATCAATGGGGTAATGCACATCCCAAGTTTGGTATGAAGCCTGTTATCTGTAAGTATGTTTAATGATGCAGGTGTGCAAGTTGTTATTTTGAAAGATGGATGCAAGATGATTAGAGGAGCTATAGTGCTCGTGAAAGGTACTAGGAGAGGTACCCTATTTCAGCTTGATGCTTGCACTTCATAGTGCAATAGTTCTTCTATCTCAAGGAAGAGAGAAATAGTCACTTCATCTCCACCATCTGAACCAGCAGTGAAGAAGTCTATGGTAATGGGTTCTGATGGTAGTGCATCAAGTGTACCTAAGGGTGCTAACACTTTGGAAGGCAAACTTCCTGCAGAAAAGACAATGTTGTGGCATATGAGATTTGGCCACATTGGTGAGAAGGGTCT
>MU226329.1:1512075-1525505 GCA_018584345.1 Thuja plicata | reverse complement strand
ACAATCTATGCATAACCCTAGCAAAAGAAGCATAAGTATTTATAAATTCAAGGAAAGATAAGAGTGTAAAAAGATATCTTGAAACATTTGTAAAGAGATCCTTAGGATGAAGAGATCTTTGTTCCAACATATCTACCTCCAAGAGTTCTTGAAAAAAAATACCAGCTTCAAGACCAAGATGGGAATGAGAACAAGAATTCACCTTTTAACCTCTTATTGCTAGGGAGGAAAAAGGGATTCGTGATGAAGGATGACACACTTTAAGCCCCCAAGTAAGGGAATTTTGTTTATAATGGAAACCCTTTTGGAAATAAGGAAGATTTCATGATCAAGGATACACACCTCTTGTATAAGAGAGAATCCCCAATCAAGAGAATCAATTCCCTATAAGAAAAGATATCACATAATAAACAAATGTCACTCAACCAAAGAAAGTGGATACTTAGAAAGATTTTTAAAAGAAACCCCTGGCCTCCAAAGTGTAAAGGAAAGGGAAAGGATAACAAATTATGTACTCTAAGTGAAAGATCAATTATAATATAGATACACTCTCAAGCAAGGAAGATATTGTAAACAAGAATGAAAATCCTTGTGCAAAACAAAACAAGTGTTTACAAGGAAGGACATCATTTCATAGTAGATAAAAATCAAAAAATAGATAATTGATCCTTTAGAAGGATAAGGAAAAGAGAAACCTTTCCCCCAAGTGGAAAGACAAGGAAAGGGACCTATTATGTTGCTCAAAAAGATTGAAAAGTAAATTATAGCACCATGCAAAAAAAAGAACCCCCAATGAAGTTAGATACTAAGATCACATGGTATGGAACAACATAATAGGAAAAAGGAATGCTAACACACTTTTTTAATATCAAGAAAGAGTATGAGATTTTTTGTTAAAAAATAAGACATCTATCTACTAAACCTTGAAAAAATTATCTAAATTCAATACAATCAACAAGAGAATGTGTATTGCTATGATGAAAAAGACAATGAAAGTTTCTAGTATGAGATCTTTGATTCTTTGGAAAATGAAAAAAAATGAAAAAAAAAATTGGTATCATACTTAAGTATCCAAAAGATTCTCTTAGCTAAGGCCAAATGCTCATCAGCGGGAGGTGAAAGGTTTTCTTCCTTTGGTGAAAGAGTATTTAAGCAAGAATGTTTAGGTTTGGAAGAAGATGGAACAATAGGTTTGGAAGGAGGATCAATATTGGATTGAGGTATAAATCATATACATTTTCTAGAGACTTTTCTAGGAGTATCTATAGGGACCTCTATTCCTTATTTGTTAATACCAAGACCTTTTCCACTATAACCTTGTCGAGAATTAATGTTATAACCTACATTGTAGTAAGCCTTGAGTTGAGAAGTGGGAAGACTTTCATATTGAAGGAAATGTTGAACATCAAGATGATTTAAGATGTGTTTATAGTGAACATAATATATAGGAGAGTAAAGATGTTCTAGAGTTTTGGAAATGTTTCAAAGGATCAAGTTTAATGGGTTCTTCTTACACTAAGGAATCTTTCAGAATAGAGGATCTATCATTTCTCCTTAACATAGTATCCCTAGTAGGGAGAGTATAAGTGGGAGTGTGAACTTTATCTTCAAAAGATAACCTAGGAGAAGTACTAGTGTCATGTTTAGAATTGTAATTTCTACAAAGACTCTTATGAAATCAACATATTCCATGCATTTCATTAAGAACCTTATTATATAACTACATGCAACGTGGATAAAAGTTGTGAAAGTTTATTTGAAAGAAGGAATAAATTTTGAAATTTGCATGATGCCATATGTGAGAGTACCATGATGAAATACAAGAAACATGAAATAAGAGAAACTATTATCAACCACATGATTTTGATAAATACAAGTAAGAAATAATGTCATCACATGGGAAATAAAACACAAATCAAATCTAGTAAATTCCATAATGAAAAAGAAAGCTACCCAAATCAGATCTAGGAATAAAAATTAGAAGTGTGTAAGAAAGAGTAAGGTTAACCAAAATGTAGTGAAAGAAAATTGGTGATAGGGGGAGGATGTACACTAGGATGAATAATCAAAGCTAGTAATCTCACACACTATTTTTCTCTCAATACATTAGGAAGAAAAAAATCCCAAGGCTTAAGAGGACTCAAAAGCTGAATGAGTGTGAGATTTTTTTATTTGTTATATGGATTATTGATTGTGTAAATGGAATGAGGAAATGCAAGATGTATAATTAGAGTAATGACTAAGAAAGGTTTTCTATTATGCAGAGGAAACAAGACAATGAGAAACCAAATTCTGAAACCAAATCTGAGAAGCCAACATAGAAACTAACCTACACATAAAATCTCAACTTGAATTTCATATACAATGCAACTTAGAGGGTCAATGGTGACTGGACTCGCCCTTCACTTGATGAAAACTAATGAAAAAATCTAGGATCTTTAGGAAACTATCAAACCTTCTTGTAATTGGATGCAAAACTCTATCACCTGTCACCTACACTTAGAAAATGGGAAGAATGTTGGGAGAAAGGGATTTGCCTTAGTCAAACCTCTATTTAGGAATTAACCTTGAAATTGAATTGAAATCGCAAGAAAGGAAAGGAAGTGTGCTATTAGTAGAAAAGGCATAATAAGTGGCTTATACCTTGACAATGCAAGAGCATTTTGAAATGAGATCACAAGTGTTGATGTAATAGCATAACTCCATAAAGACCTAAAAGGACATAAAAAAGACATGCTTGCATAATAATTTCTAGTCTTTGCACAATGATGAGATGAAATGTTTGAATGCTCCTTGAATTGATAACTTGAATGCTTGGATGCATACACATATAATTAATTGAAGATGGATCCAAAAATGAGGGAGGTAGCCTTGTACTTATACCTCACCTAGCCATTTTAAGGTAAACAAATTGAAGGAGGCTGACATAGAATTGGAAGCTCACCTAAAATCAAAATACCTCTCTCTGATTTAAGTTTGGGCCTCATTTTCCATGTAAGGGAGGATTCTCAAGGTTAGGGTCAACCTAATTCACCCCTATACTCTAGGTCACCCCATTTGGTACAGAAAGGGCCTAGATTTAGGTCGAGGGTCAATTAACACTTGGGGATACTTAAAACACGAGCATAATCAAGGTGTGATAAATGAAAATACACAAAAAACAACTCATAATGAGATAGGTCCTATGTATACAAGAGATGATGATTGAATGAAATAATTAAAGAGGACACACCTATAATTAAGGGCCCACATTAATTAAACTAAGAGAAAGGACTTAAATGCATAGGTGGTGCCCATGCCCCTTGTAAATAGTCAAGGTAGGGGCTCGGTCCATTCCTAGGTGTGCATACATGCAGTTTTGATGTTTCATCTGTTCTTGGGCCTGAGTCAAGTGATACAAATAGGGCCTGGGCACCTTCCTATAATTTATAAAATAATGAGCACACACTAAAATGGGCACTACATAAACATGAAATTTAACACACTAGGCAGTGCGTACAATTTATGACGCTACACCTACCAAATGAAGACATAATAAAACATCAATGTGCATAGGAAAAATTTGAAACATAGAGTAGTCCAAATTTGTAAATTTATTCTAAATTTATGAACTTGTACCTTAATAATAAATAGATCAAATATAGATTTTGATTCATTTTATTAGCAACAAGATATTATCTTCTAAGTACATTTACATCCAATCATATAATCTTGTTCATTAACATTCATTCTTTAAACATAGATTTAAGTATTTACATACTTGATTTACAAATTACATTGTTAGATTATCAGTCCCAAGTATAATTTAGTTCATTCAAGTTATTTTGTTTTTAATTAGGCTATCTTTATTATCAAGGAATTGTTTATTTTCTTTCACATTTCTAGTAATATGTTACCATATCTTGTAATTAGATGTATGAAAGAAACCATTATTTTAAGTAAGTAAATAAATCATTACCATATATAGTAATAAGGTACGAGAATAATCAATATCCTTTAATCTAGTAAAAAAATTGTTACTATACCAACTAAGTGCGTAAATAAATGAAAAATAGATACATGTATATTTATATTATTTGATCTAGTAAATATATTGATAATTAATATTATTTCATTCAGGTGTAATAGTAAAACTTGGACCCCCATGTATTTTTCCCTTATAATTTTTGGTCCTCTTCAACTAGGTCAGCCTTATGCATTGGGTAGGGCACAAGATAGTGTATTTTTGTGTAGAAGTTGGAAAAGAACTTTATCTTATCCTTATCCAATCCCCAAACATACCAAGAATATATAATCGCTTTGTAAATGCACCTTTCATTACCCTAGTTCAAATATGTGAGTGTAGAATTGACCCAAGTCATTTCCACATGCTTGTATATTTAAACATTAAACATTTAAAATATCTAAATTATAAAATTTAAATCTTCTGAAACTTTCTCTATTAGTCATTTTAATCTAGCTAAATTACATATTATTTTTAAATTACTCATTTGGGTGGTGTATCTAGGGAGTAACCCTAATTTATTTGAATCATTTAGGCATCTTTTAGGCACGTCTAGAAATCAATTGTAAAGGGACAAAAAGTGTTACATTAGCATTGCATCACAATATATTAGCATTTTGATTTGCTACATGTGCTATCTTAGATCCTTATTCCTTTCCATTTGATTGTCGTGTCCAAGAGCATGGCCAAAAATGACATCAATCCTTGTCTATCAAATACCCAAATAATATTTGTGTGAGGCATTAAATTGTCCCTTACATTATTAAACAACTTGTTATCATATCTAGTGATTAGGTGTAGGAATATCAATGAAGATCGTAAATAAAAGGACCTCATTATTTGATTTGGTAAACAAACTGTTACCATGTCTAACTTCGAGCCCATAGAAAATGATTACCAAGTCTTATTACCATATCTAATAATCAAGTGCCCAAATAATAAAACTTCTTTTAATAATAGAAACACAATCCCATCTTCAAAGCAAGAAGAACATTACAGCCCCACAAAGAATCTTCAATATATCATGCACGAAGTAACCAAATGAAGCACAAACCTAGGAGAAGGTTCAACAAGATGCCATGAACACACTATAAGGATCATAGCTGCAAAAGATCCAAACTAAACAAATACAAAAAGAAAATTAGAGAGTGATCAAATAGGAAAATAGAAACCAAATGTTTTTGGTTGATGCAAGATTGACAAGATCCCAAGATGATCCTGCATCAACAAAGCAGTAGTAATAAGGTACAAGGTAATCAATATTCTTTAATCTAGTAAAAAAATTATTACTATACCAACTAAGTGTGTAAATAAAAAAAAAATAGATACATGGATAAATTTATATTATTTGATCTAGAAAATATATTGATAATTAATATTATTTCATTCAGATGTAATAGTAAAACTTGGACACCCATGGATTTTTCCCTTATAATTTTTGGTCCTCTTCAACTAGGTCATCCTCATGCATTGGGTAGTGCACAAGCTAGTATTTTTGTGTAGAAGTTGGAAAAGAACTTTATCTTAGCCTTATCCTATACCCAAACATCCCAAGAATCTAGAATAACTTTCTAGATGTACCTTCCATTACCCTAGTTCAAATATGTGAGTGCAAAATTGACCCAAATCATTTCCACATGCTTGTATATTTAAACATTAAACATTTAAAATATATGGAAATTATAAAATTTAAATATTCTGACACTTTCTCAATTAGTCATTTTAATCTAGCTAAATTACATATTATTTTTATAAATTACTTATTTGGGTGGTGTATTTAGGGAGTAACCCTAATTTATTTGAATCATGTAGGAATCTTTTAGGCATGTCTAGAAATCAATTGTAAAGGGACAAAAAGTGTTACATTAGCATTGCATCACAATAAATTAGCCTTTTGACTTGCTACATGTGCTATCTTAGATCATTATTCCTTGCCATTTGATTGTCTTGTCCAAGAGCATGACCAAAAATGACATCAATCCTTGTCTATCAAGTACCCAAATAATATTTGTGTGAGGCATTAAATTGTCCCTTACATTAGTAAACAACATGTTATCATATCTAGTGATTAGGTGTAGGAATATCAATCAAGTTCATAAATGAAAGGACTTCATCATTTGATTTGGTAAACAAACTGTTACCATGTCTAACTTCGAACCCATAGAAAATGATTACCAAGTCTTATTACCATATCTAATAATCAAGTGCCCAAATAATAAAACTTCTTTTAATAATAGAAACACAATCTCATCTTCATTATGAGTTAGTCTAATGGTGGAGAACTTGTACTCTTGAAAGAGGGGTCACAATTAAAATCTTGCAAGGGGTAGGGTGTGTATGCCTCATTTAGAAACATAGTTAGACACATCCTACATATTGGAAGTACACAAAAGTTTCATATGATATAAGCCATCTATAGACCCAAAAATAGATTGCCTGATATTGGAAGTACGTGACAATCATATATACTATAAGTCATATGTAGACCCAAAAAAAGATCGCTTGATATTGGAAGTGCTCAATAATCTCATATGTTATAAGCCATGTGTAGACCCAAAAATAGATTGGTTGATATCATGAACTCTATGACCTATATCTTGTATTATAAACATGGTTAGATGTTTCCTACATGCTCGAAGTACAAGACAGTTTCATATGCTACAAGCCATTTGTGAACCTAAAAATAGATCGCTTGATATCAGAAATACATGATAGTCTTATTTACTATAAATCATATACACAACCAAAAATAGATCCGTTGACATAGAAGTACATGATAGTCTTATATATTTAGATCCTCCTGTGACATAGAAGTACATGATAGTCTTATATATTTAGAGCCATATATAGACTCAAAACATAGATTACTTGGTATCACAGACTACAAAAAGATTTGATTTCCATTTCCACATCCACCCATTATAATAGACAAAAGACAAACGATATGACCAACAACCAATTACGCATAATTCAGTCAAATAGCCGTAGAAAATCGCCATCACCTTTTGAGCACAAGAGGGAGTGATTCAGTCATAGATACAAACAAGGGGATTAAAAAAATATTGTATTTACAGTATTCCCGTGATAATCAGGTTTGAAAGAGGTGAAGATTTGTCGGTATATTGAGAATATTGAGAGGAGGATGAGATAAGGATAAGGAAGAAAATGCAAATAATAGGAGAGATAGGAAGGAAGCAAATGTAAAACGACAGGTTGAACATTCTGTTGGGCAGCATTATCCATTCACTGTAGGAGGAGCCATGTTCTGCTCTGGTTCTATTCTTTCCCACGTTGGATAACACATGAGAAGACCACAAAATCTTAAAAAGCAATTGAAAGCAAAAGGTAGAAGAATAGGAACCTCTAACTTGGTTCAATCCTGTGGTCCAATCACTTGTGACGGTGAATCTTGATGCCTCTTCTTCATGACTAGACTCTTTATGCTTGGAATCTAAGTGATCACTCATGTATCACCACTGTTTATCTAGCAACATGAATACAAAAATGATGTCATATAAAAAGTCACATATAGGGAATTTGTACTACCTAGGCACAACTACATTCATAAGAATAAAGTGCTTTCTTGTGGTAGAGGGATGACCAAGGGGAGCCATCACCTTCAATGGGGTCCTCAGTTTTCTCATTGTCCTAGGCAATTGATAGATAGAAAAGTGAGTTTTATTGATATGTTATTATTTTAATGGTGAAAATGAGTCCAAAACAAAAAAAGTATTCATGTATAATTTTGTTTGTTGATGTAGAATTTTTCATTATTGATGTGTGATTTTCACTATTGAAATAGTATATCGATAAATTTTACTTTTAGATGTATATTTAAGTTTAGTATTTGTAATTGTCATCTCAACTTTTTATGCGGGGTAACTATTTGTTGATAATGATATAGTTTTGGTTTAAGAATTAGAAAACAATCTCACATATGGGTAAAATTATAGAGCTATAACAATGGAGATGGGTACATTTGTAGAGGTACTATTTTGACATGTAATGCCATAGCCAAGGTGAAGCAAAAATGTGGCAAATGTGTAAAGCATATTGTCTTGTACTCAAAAAAGGCATTTCATACATAATCACATAAAAAATTTGGTAGGAGAGTAGGCTCCTATAATCAGATAAGAAGATACACCATCTAATTTGCAAGAGAAACCCTTTTACCAAGTCAACTACACTAATTAAGTTGACTAGTAGGAAGATTGGTTTACAAAATGTATAGTAAAATGTATTTGTACAATTGGGTATCAATTAAACATATTCAATGTGTATACAAATGTCACATGTGTATGATGCACTTCACATGTAGTAAGGTTTTCCCATGTGTCAGACACAACCATATGGTTGACACTTCTAGTTTTGAATTGATCAAATTGATTCCAATATATGTACTTGTGTGTAGGGGACACAATATATGTAGGCTTGAATGAGGGGTAGGTGAAATTGTTTTCAAAATTGGTGTGCATACTCTTAAATGGCGCATGACCATGAAGTTTTGTAACATGATTGAAGAGTGTGTGCATGATTGTGTTGCACTAGATTATGTGGAGTTTACTGTGATTTATACTTGGATAAGTATGCACAAAACCATTCTACTAGAGGTCTTCATTCATGTGCAATGCATCTTGACACAAATTGTATATGAAATATTGTGGTGTGAAAGGAAATATTGTGGCATGAAATGTGCTAATGTGAGAAAATGCACAAGAGTACAAGTTGCATAAAATTGCATGTGGATCAAATTGGCTATATTTATTTAATTAGCCTAGCTAATTTGTGTGAATGCAATATTTTTTCTTTAAATATAAAATGTTGAACCCAAATTTCCTACATCGCTAGAGTTTATTGCTTATCCAATAAAGTTTTAGATTATTAATTTTAATTATACACATTTTATCTTGTTTATTATATCCTTCATTTATGAATTTGGTATTCTTTCATTCTCAATTTTCCCTTTCTTACTATGCTTAAGGATAATATGGAATTATTTAATGTCAAGACCAAAAATGATTAAGATTAATGAAATTGAAAACTTCTCCATGGACGATATAGGTCTTCTAGTGAGTTGGAAGTGAATTAAAAGTGTAGTTCTATTGAAAGTATGACAATGAACAACTAGGGGGGGGGGGGGGGGGAATTAGTTGTTCCCAAATGTCTACACCTCTAAGGGCCCATTTGGGGGCTGGAATTAGACTGGAATTGGCATTATCTAATTCCAGATAATGCCAAATTCCATGTTTGGGTCCATGAATAAAAATAGAGTTAGAATTACGAAATTCTCATTTTGCCCCAAAATGGGCATATCAATCTTCCACCTAAATAGGTGGAATTGGAATTTTGAATTCCAATTCCAATTTTTACAAAAGCAAATTTAATATCTCGTCGGATCCGTGACATGATAGATGTGTAAATGTGTGTGTGTATATGTGCGTATATGTGTATATATACACAAATGTGTGTATATGTGTGTATATACAAAAATGTGTGTATCTATGTGTATATATACACACATGTTTGTATGTACACACATACACACTGTATTCAAAAAAATTAAGAAATAAATAATTAAAATTATTTATGCATCTTCTTAGTCATCTTCTGGGTGAATCAAACGTGTACAGCCCATATTCTGAAAATCATTTCTAGGATATGTATCTTCCAGAATTGTAGCATCTTCCAAAATTGACCATATCCAACATTTGGTATTCCAACACCCAAACAAGCCCTATTAGTTCTTAAAACCATTAACCTTGAACACCCTTATTTCTGATCTGATTAAGTGAAATGTTAAACATGCATGCACATACAAATCAGAACCTCATTCACACAATTTGACACATAAATTTTATCGTGGAAATCCTATTAGGGGAAAAACCATGGTGGAGCTAATTACCCACAATAAGAAAATACCTTGTTAGATTTATAATCTTATTATAATGTATGGGGAATGCACATGCATTCAGGCTCATTGCCTAGAGCTCACTGCTCAAATGAAAAGCCTCAAGGTACAACCCTAAGGAAGGCTCATTGCCTTACAATTTGATCACTACAATGATCTAAAAGTGTTTGTGAACTAGATAACAACATCTACCTGAAAGTCAGTTCCATTTAAGTACAACCAAGATATCTAATCTAATTCTCTCTAACTCCTTCATATGATAAACTTAGGCTTCAAGAGATCTCCACTACCTCTCTATAAGAAAACCTCTAGTGTTCGTAATCAATCTTCTCCTTCTGCGCGTAATGAATTTTTTCCCTAATTCATCATCTTATACCAAGAACTAGGTTGACCAAACCTAATTTTCCATCTCTGCAAATTATCTTGCCAAATCACATGCTCAAATCCATCTCTGACCATCAAATCATAACCATGACCTATAACTACTACCTCAAGATCATAAATCTCCCCAGTTTCATGATTTAGCACTTGCACAACATGATTTACCAACTAAGTCATCCAAGAACAAAAATAATAATAAGAATATTATTATTGGCTGAAAATCCCACCAGTATAATCCTTCTAATTCATGTATATCGCCAACTCATCATGCACATACTTTAAGAACATCTTATACGATCATTATAAACACTCAAATACACAAATCCACCATAGCCATTGTATTTTCCAACCCTTTTTCCACTGGACCTCAAAACCTTTGTCATTAAGACTCTAAGACAATAAAAATATGCTATACAGACCTCTGAAGTACAAATCCTTTGAATTGAAGAGACCTTAGTATGTCCCAAACACACTCCTAGGTTCTCTCAAATAAATTCCAACTTGATTGTGTACCAAACCTTTTTCTATCTTCTTGTTGACACAATTTGTCACCATGTCTGCCAGTCACCTTATGTAACCTAGTTACCTATCCAAATCATCATGAAACCTTCTACAACTTTGGCTGAACTGAGTAAACACATTCATCGTCCTTCCTCTACATGTGTGAATTCATCTTTGCAATATATGCTTCCCACTGAACCTTTTAGCATTCTGCTCCACTAGATAACTTGCGATAGTTAAGTTAGCAATAAGAAAATAACTCTTCTGATCAATCCCTCTACTATGTTGATATCAATGCCAACACAATCGTCTTCTAGCTTCACCAATATGTCAAGAATCTCCCCCTTTGGCATTTATGGCAACATATGATGTGAAAAATAAGTAATGCAATGAGAAACCAACCGTCTCCCTTGGAGACCATCATCCACACCATCTTTGAGAGTTACTCTAACTCATCTCCCTCACTAATTTGTTCCCCCTGAAAGAAAGCGTCCCTTAGATCAAATCTGATTACATTATCTTCTCTCCATCAGTTCCTCCCCCTTGGATGAACATCATTCTTCTTCAAAAAAACTCTTCTTTCTTATGTGCAAGTATGTCTCTCTAATATGCACTGCCTCTCTAATATGCACTTCCTTCTGCAAACTTATTTTGTTCTTTTCTTCTGATCTACAAACTCTTCTCTTCTATTGTTTTCACATCTTCTTCTCTCCCCCTTTGACATCAATGAAAAAGGTGTATAATTTACTCTTTTAAAATTTTCTTTATCATATCAATGTCTGCTTCCTTTTACTTCTCTTCTTCTACTACCTCGTCAACCTCATCTTTCTTTCTTGGACATACATACCTCTGAGACATACAAATGATGCTCAAACACTTAACTCACTAATTCATACACTTCTTTGTATCTCCCTGCAAGTACTCAAATTCATATATGATAACTTTTTCTTACCATGCTTACTACTCCTCCTTATTAGTATCCTCCATACATCAATCCAGCTTTAATGATATCTTCATGAAGCTCTTCCGGACTGATGCATCCTTCTGTATCTTAGTTTTTTTTGGGAAGAGAAATTCATCTTGACTTGTCTTTGGATCTTTCCAAAATAGATCACATATATGTTGTAGCCTTGTTCTCCTTTCTTCTTGTCCTCTTCTTATGCTTTTTTTTCTTGTCTCCTTTCTCCTTTTCTTTTCCTTTTTCTTTACTATTCCCTTTTAAAATATTTGTCTATCTTATCTTCTTCTTTTCTTCTACTTTGACCATTTCTTCTCATTCTCATGTTTTCTACTTTGGTGTTGTCTCTATCCACCTCCTTGCTTCTACAACTTCCAGTAATAAGTTCAGATATGTTGCATTTGTAGAATAATTATATGTATTTTCTTACCTTTCTTCTTAACATTACATTGTCTTGCAATGTGACCAAACTTCTTGCATGAAAAACATCTATCATTTTCCCTTTTTAGAGTGCCAGTCCTCTTTCTCATACTACTGCATATGCTTTGATCATGATCTTCCCTTCTGCAATCAAAACATAGATATCCTTTTCTGCAGTCCTCTTATTTGTGTTCATCTTTGTTAAAGGACTTACCTATAAACTTCTTGTACGCCTCCTTCAATCGTGATTCATGGTTCCCAAGCTTTCCAAAGGCAAGGGTTAGTAGCAATGGTTTTACAATGATAGAAATCAAGTACACAAGAACTACCAAAATGAATAACTTGAAACGTAACCAATAAAATGTACAAAAAAAGAAAGGAAAATAAATAAATGCAAACCCCAAAGTGCTTGAAGCTTCTATTGTCTCTCTCTACTCTTTTCAAAATTCTATTTTTGATGGTCAGTATTGGTGTGGCAGTGTCTATCACTTGAGAAGTGTTGAGAATTTGTAAATTGAAATAGGTGTGTGATCGCAAGATGGCTTGAATGCTCAAACCAAATTGACATAGTAATGGCGCACGAGAGCTTGAAATCCTGGATCCTTCAAATGGTTATGAAGGGTTTATTATATAGGAATTGAGGATGATATGAATGGTTGAGATCAATCCCAGAGATAGGGAGATGAACGGTTGAGATTAAAAGGACCTGGAGAAGCCATTGGTAAACTCCACCTCTTCATTTGGTAAAGAGGAGATAGACTTTGGTTGATTGAAGAGCTAGTTGTGAGTTACCTTTTTGAACTGAAGAGGTGGGTGAAGTTACCCATGTGGACTAAAGATATGGGTGAAGTTACCCATGTGGACTGGAGAGATGGGTGGAATAACCCATGTGATCTGATTGGAGTTATCTCTTTGAAGATAAATGAATATTTAATTCATTTATTTAATCAAAGTTTTCAACATGTGAGATAATTGAATTCTTTTGATTTAGAATTTCTTTATTGAATGAAATTAAATTAATTTAATTGGAATAATTTAATTAGTAAGTTTAAATATTTTAATTTAAACTATAGGAAATTTAATTTAATTAATTAATTAATGGTAATTAATCAATTAAAGTTAATTAGTTAATTAAAATTAATTATTTAATTAATTTTGAAAATTTGATTAGATGATTTGGGGAATGAATTTAGAGGAAAATAGATGATTAATTAATGATTAAAAAACCATTAATTAATAGATGAAAATTAGTGTTTTTA
>MU226329.1:1498180-1512025 GCA_018584345.1 Thuja plicata | reverse complement strand
ATTTGGGGAATGAATTTAGAGGAAAATAGATGATTAATTAATGATTAAAAAACCATTAATTAATAGATGAAAATTAGTGTTTTTAATGTAAAGTCGCAAGCCTGTCTATTTTTGGGTGTCTACATTTTCCCCTCTTTGATGTGATGTGACTTGTCACAGTGTGTCAAAGATTCTTTGATTTTGATCCTGCCCCAGTGGTAGTAGGTGTATTTATGCCCCCTCAACAAATTTGAGCGAAAAGTCTCAACATGAGCGTTAATTTGTTGAAATCGCAATTTCTGAATCTGGGTAGCTCACTGATTTGAAAAATGTCCTATATTGCCCCTCATATTGAGTGTGGAAGTTTCCAGGGACCATGCAGATAAATCAGACATCCTTGTGAAATTAGGGTTTGTGGGAACCCCTATAAATAGCCAAGAGAGCCATTCATTTGTCACATTGCCTTCTTGGAGCTCTCAGAACCTTGGTGAGTTTGTGCTTAGTTTTCTTTCTTTTTTTCTTCTGTTTTCATGTGATGGCGGGCCTTCCTGGAGTTACTCACATATCCGACCATGTCCGGATGTATCAGAGACTAGCTGATGCAGGACATCCGATGAGTTTTATCTCTTTGCGTGTCATTAATGCTTGTTTTTCTCACTTTGAAAATTTGATGTTTTTTGAAATTCTGCCTATTGTGCCGCATTTGTCTGCAATTTTTCCACAATTGTGGTTTGAATGCCACAATTGCCGGTCATGTTCCACATTTGATAAGTGTACCGCACTATGTCTGTTTGGATGCCGCAATTGAGTTTTTTTCTGCCACAATTAATAATGATGTTTTACAATTGCATAAGTGAATCGCCATATAAGTGTTTTTTGCCGCAATCACTTTTTTAGAACTGTCTGCCTGATTTTCTTGTCCGTTTTCTGCATATTCTTGTTTCTGGCACTTTCTTGTATGACTAATACTGATTATTTTCTGATTTATTTCTGTATGCAGTTGACCGGGCAGATTCTGCGCTGTCAGGAGTCGAGGCCGGTGGGTCTTGTTTATAGGTTCCAGCTCTTGGAGGATGGGAGGTCAGTTCTTAGGGATTTAGGATTGTATTGGATATGCTATATGCCAGAGATCATGATCAACAAGGGTTTGATCTCTGCTCTTGTAGAGCATTGGCATTCTGAGACATGCACTTTCTGGTTACCCATTGGCAAGTGTACTGTTACATTGGAGGATGTGTACCGCATCCTCCAGCTTCCAATCTAGGGTGCGCTTGTGGAGTATGCCACCCATTCTAGGATTGTTTCTTTGACGGAGCTTTTTGGATTGCCCCAATATCAGCTTGAGTTATCTAGTGCCTATGATATTCCATGGTCCAAATTTGTTTTGGCCCTTGATAGAATGTCCACCTTACTAGGCAGTCTGATTTGTGGCATCTTATGCCTTGATCGTCGGTAGCATGGATTTTCTATCGGCTTTGGTACTGTTTTGCAGAGTATGGTTAGGAACCATATTGTTTATGCTTGGGGGCCATGCATGTTGGCTCATATGCACTTTCATATGTTCTATGCAGCTTACCTTAATGGTAAGTCGCTCGGCTGTGGTGCTACCCTCCTCTAGATATGGACGTGGGAGCACATATTTGTTTTCCATCCTGTTGGTACACGTGCTTTTCTAGCTGATAGGTTGTATGTGTATATGTATGATGGAGCCATTGTTCAGACCCACATGGGTCATATGGTGTATTGGCGTCAGCAACTGGATATGGTTCCCTATTTCATATGGAGGCCATATAGAGATTTCCCTATCTGGGATGAAGAGGACATCCATCTTCCATTCTACCAGTAGTGGAGATATCTTATTGGTCATGTGACTAATCATGTTCACACGATTGACTTTCACAACACCAAAAGGGTGTTGCGTTAGTTTGGTGAGTGGCAGGATGTGTCCGATTCTTATGCTTATTTTTCTCATAGGTCAAGGGACTCTGCCATCTAGGGTGGTGTCGTATCACTTGATGCTACCTATACTGAGTTTGAAGGGTTACTTTCGGTTGCGTGGACATGGCGATTAGCCACTGTTGATGCAGGTTTGTTTTTTCTTCAAATCTCTTGTTCTGTTTCTTTACTGCTCTTATAATCTATCTACTTTTTTTGACGTTGTCTTTTATCTGATGTGGTATTGATATTTGAATCTGATCTCTTTGTAGACACTACTCCCTAGTTTGATGCTCATTGGGCCTAGACTCGACCAGTTTCACTCATAGATGTCTCTCATCCTATTGCTAGGACGCTCATGAGGAGGTGCCATTGGGTACGACAAGGGAGGGGAGGTCAGGATGGAGGGAGGGATGGTGGTCATGATAGAGGGAGGGTTGGAGGCTGAGATGGTGGATGGGATGGTGGGAGAGATGGTGGTACGGGGAGGGGAGATGATCTTGGTCTAGGGGGTGCGGGTGGTGGAGTGATGACTAGAGGTGGGCAGAGTGGCAGTCGTTCCAGTACTCGGAGGGTTGGCTTGAGTACTATTTTAGAGGATGAGGAGGCGATGGAGGAGGAGGCACCTCAGTTGGTGCAGAGAGTACACTGACAGACTGGTGCTATTTTGTCTCTGAGAGAAGAGGACAGGGTGGTGATCGAGGATGTAGATGTTGAGATTGGAGATATATATGTGGAGGATTTAGATGAGTAGAGTGCAGGGATGAGTTCCTTGACTGGTAGTAGCAGTTCTAGTAGTAGCTCGGGTGGGAGTTCTGAGAGTGATGATGATTCCTTGATTTCTAGGGGGAGAGGAGGTGAGGGTTTGGGGGATAGGGCCGAGGAGGGGGATATGGATGTGGCCATGGGGGGTATGGAGGTGGATTTCTCAGAGTTGGAGTGGCTCACTCAGTAGGTGCATGATCTACATGCCAGAGTTACTTCTGTCGATGCCTATGCTACTACGTTGGAGGCCAGGATGACAGCGGACGAGGCCAGAGAGTGATAGGCTTGAGCTAAGGTTTATTCATTCATTGGCACTGTATAGGATGCCTCTCACTGAGATGTTCTTGACCAATACTGTAGATCTTGGTGTGATGCACAGAGAGAGATCGAGTACTGGAGGTGTCACTATGAGGGTGCAGTTCCTGTAGAGCAGAGAGTGCCCAATTACACAGCCTCCCAGAGATCTAGCAGAGTGCAAAGATCACAGAGTAGTGGTGTTGGAGCTCCTGGTTCTTCATAGAGACCAACTTCTAATATGCCACCCCCTCATCCACCTCCTGGCGAGGGTGGGGGTAGCACATGTTGATCTTGATGCTTCACCCATTATGTATCATGTGCCATTTTTTTAGTGATGTTCATTTGACATACGTTGAGTAGTATCCATTTTTATATCCTGACACACTGATATTTATTGATATATATGTTGATTACCTTCCTTTGTTCAGACTTGTGACTATTCATTGTACTCAGATATTTTGATTTATATGAGATGCAACTAGTGTTTTTGATATGATGTGCATTGGTTTACTTGCTATATGTATGATTCTACATGATTTGGTTTTAAGTGATGAAAGTGTATATGCAACATGATTCTATTATGTAAACTCATAGATGGATGATTTATTTTTCCAATGATAATGACATGTTTATGCAGGATGGTGGAAAAGAAATGCATGTATATATGAGATGCTTATGGATGCATGTGATTTTATGATTTATCATGTATGCAACTAATATGTTTTTTTCATTTTCCGATGCACTTAAATGGAAGGAATGCAATCTATTATGCACCAAATATTTGAGTAATGCATGTGTTAATTAGAAATAAGTTAGTTTGGATAGATGTTCTCTGGGATTGATCTATTAGACATGGAATGATAGAAAGGATTTTTTTATTTTTTGATGGATATGAATTGATAGAAAGGATGAGTGTCCCAAGTCGCTGCCCCTGTTTCCAATATCTGTCATCATTGCATCCTCTTTTTTTTTTTGTATTTTCTGAAATTTTGAAGAGAGTCCAATGTATCCAGATCACATACCACCTAGATACCACCACGACCTCTTGATACCACCATGACCTCTTGATAAGCAGAAGGAGTAGAGAGATTGATTAGAAAGAGAACTTAGTGCACCCAAATATTGACCATCTAGATTTAGCTATGTTCCCTTTTTGAAAAGAAAGAGAGCCAAAAACACCCAGATATTGACCATCTAGATACCGCTTTGTCCTCTGAATAAACTAAAGCAAAGAAACCAAGATAGAACTCCTATGCACCCAGAGTCCATCTGGATAACACCGCAAGCTCTTGATTCAGAAAAGGGAAAGCCAAAGCAAACAAGATAGAGCTCCTATGCCCCTAGAGTCCATCTAGATAGCATCATGAGCTCTTGATTGCAACATAAATGGAAAGACCATAGAAACCAAGATAGAACTCCAACGCACTCAGAGTTCATCTAAATAGCCCTGTGAGCTCTTTATTCTATAAAACAAATAAGAAAAATAAAAGAGAAGGAATGTCCAATTCTTTCCCAGGGTTAAGCTCAGATCGTGGAATTGTGCGGCTGCCAGATAAGTGATAGAACCTACCACATTTATCATAAATCATCATGGCCCTAAAATTGAAGTGAACATTCAAGAGACAACAAACAAAGAAAATAAGTCATGATATATCATAGCTACTCTACTCACAAGGTGGATCCTGGAGTAGCGTAAGAACATAACTGTGAAATTTAGACTGACATCTGACAGATTGCCTAACCTGGTCAACATGTTTGGATGATTCCTTGATGCAGTTGGATTCTCCTCATTGGCTCAATTCTTTTGATAGGCTTGATTGCTTGAGTGTGTCTGGTTTCAATAATAGATTACTCATATAAGACTGACCTGTCTAGTTTGAGCGTATCCATCACTATCTAAGATGATTGATGTGATTTGATTGTGATTGTGTTGGCAGCTGATCAAGCTGTGTCAGATGGGCCCCATGCTAGTTCACAAAGCTCATGATTGTGACATTTGATAGATTGTCTTGGTCACCAGTTGTTTGCTGATAGGTTTGATAGATTGATAAAGCTATGTAAGATGAGCCCCATGCTGATTTGCAAAGCTCATGATTGTGACATTGATTGACTAGGCATGACCGCCCTTTGCTCTCTTGATAATAGAGTTGGTTTTATTGCTTGGGATTTTGTAATTTTTTGATTCTTTTTGATGAAGATTGATTTTCTCAGAACATTTTTGATCTTTTTTAGAATTTTTTGATGTGTTTCCGATTTTTAGGATTTTTCAAGACATTGAGAATCACCCCCTAGTCTGGTGGACCAGTACTAACCATGGATAAGTGTTGGTTCTTAGAAGGGAGTGTGCTTCTGGATATAGCTTGGGTAGTCAGTCTTGCATTTGAAGTGTGCTCAAGCTTTTGATTTTGGAGTTCATTGATGGTGAAGCTGGATTTGAACACTTGGCGCCTGTTTGCTAGGTTTTCACCAAGGTACCTACTCAATAGCACCTATTTGCCAGGTTTTCACTGAGAGAGTGATTTTTTTTTTCTTTCTTGATTTTTTTTTTGTCACCAGGGCGCCTGATTGCTAGGTTTTCACCAAGGTAACTTTTGTATTTTTTGATATTTTCTAGTATGTAGATAGGTGCCTTAACCATAGAGACCTCAAGGGTAGAACCTCTTGAGGTGAATTTTGTTGATGTATCTAGGGAGCTTATCTCCTTCTAGTGTCACTAATATGTATGCCCCACTCTGGGTAGAGATGACAATGACAAATGGTCCTAGCCAGTTAGGCTCAAACTTTCTGGGTTTGACTCGCTCTGCTTGGTTATTTTGATTTTCCACAAGGACAAGGTCTCCTATCTCAAATGTTCATGACCTCACTTTCTTATGATAGTTCCTTCTAAGGCAATTTTGATAGCCTTGTAAGTGGTTGAAGGCATGTTGTCTTCTTTCATCTAGTAACTCCAGTTCACTGAGCCTTACTACTCTGTAGTCTTCATCTGTAATCAGGTTCTTCAATAATATCCTTAGGGATGGGATTTCCACTTTGAGGGGTAGGACCGCCTCTGATCCATATACTAGGGAGAAAGGAGTGGCTCCTATAGGAGTGGCTCATATACTAGTTTTGTATGCCCATAAGTAGGACTAAGCTGTAAATGTCAGTCTCGCCTTGATTTGTTGACTATTTTCTTTAAGATTTTCAAGATAGTCCTATTTTTCGCTTTAGCCTGGCCCTTCCCTTGAGGATAATAGAATGAAGAGAACCCCTGCTTGATTTGGAATTGTTCACATAGCTCTTCAACATATTTGTTTTGGAAAGGTGTACCATGATCTGTCAGGATGGTTTGAGGGATCCCGTATCGACAAATTATGTGGTTAAGTATGAACATTGATATCTACTTTCCAGTTATGTAAGTGAGGTGAATTGCTTCCACCCACTTAGTGAAATACTTTGTTGCTACTATGATGTACTTGTGCCCATTTTCTGAAGATGGTGTAATCTTGCCCACTAGGTCAAATCCCCCCATAGAATTTTTTCAGATTGCCCCTAGTCTAGCAAGGTGAGGAAATTATGGATTGATGGATGAAGGTCAAAGGTGTCTTAGTATGTCTTGAAGTTGTTTGGATCCCAAGGGCTATCCACGAGATGGGATAACATGTTTCTTTGCAAGATAAGGGACTAGAAATGACAAGATAAGATAAAGACATGGTGCATTGATTGGCATGTGGTTGACAAGGGTGGACATCTCAAGAGGATGTTTAAAATAGGTTTTGCATTTTTTATCTGTATTTTCTAATCAAGACCAAGAGAGGGTTTTGATAGGATAATGATAGGACATGGATAGGGAAAGAAAGATCAAGAATGGATAAGGGGAAGGGATATGGATTCAAGACTGTGAAAATATAGGAAATATGGACTATAGGGATGTGAAAAACATGAAACATATAGGACATGTGATACTTCTAGGGAGATCCCTAGCCTTGTCAAGATCAAAGTTGGAAAAATATGGATGTTGATAAGGTAAGGGATATGAGGGATATAGGTTAATGGAGGAAATGAAAGGGATATGATATGATAGGAAAATATGGATGGAACATGCCCCCATGTATGGAATGAAAGAGGTTCATAGACTACACATGATGCCTGTTTGCTTGGTTTTCATCATGGTAATTGCCCAATGCGCCTGTTTGCCAGGTTTTCACTAGTGGACGAATATTTTTCTCTTTTTTTTTTCCTTTTTTTTTGGAAGATAATATACTTGTGATAGGAAATGGAGGAAGGAATTAAGCATCTTTCTCTTCAGTTTGTAACCTTGTAATATGTGTTATAATAGATAATGGCTATTGAAGGTATGCTCAAAGATGTTGATAGGGTGATGGAAAAGGGGGATAAAATGGATGAAGTGGGGTGGGGTAATGCTTTATGCATAGGATTGGATAAGAGGATGGATGGAAGACTAGAATATATGTGTTGGATAATGGAGGAATTGCGAGAATAATTGATTTTGAGTGGATGGATATGTGGGATTGAACAACATTGGCACACACCTTGAGGGGTGATGGAGAAAAAAGAGATTTTGGATTTTATGGAAGAAAAGGAGATTTTGGACTTGATGGAGGAATGTTTATGAATTTTGGGACATAAGGACCCAAAATGGATTTGGAAGGTTGGAGGTGTTTAAATGGATGGATAGAAATTTTGGATGCCAACTTTGATTTTTCTTTGGGATACTATGCTTCAAGAAGCTTCTTAGGAATCCACATGGATTTGGATTTTTTATTCTTTTGTGGGCTCTTAGAATGCATTGTTTCTATAAGATATTTAGGAAACCATATTGATATTGAATTTAATTTTTTCTCAAGGGGCCTTTGTGGCCTTTTGGACATTTCTTTTTCCTTTTGGATCATATTTTCTTTGTTTTTGCAGATTGGTTAGACTGGACATGTTGATCCTTGATGGCATGTGGATTTTTTTGACTTATGGAACTTATGTTTGGCATCCAAATTGCTTGAAAGGGGAATGTGATTCATGGATGGATAATAATGGTATGGAGACATTTAGGATGGGTGGAAGGTTGTCCAAGATGTGTGCCTTTGTTGACCTTGATTTATGAAAGGAGAAGTGGATTTTGTACTGGTGGATGGAGGAATATATGGACCTAATATGGATGGAAGGGGTGAAGGGATGGTATACGTTTGGATTTGGATTTGGAAGGGGTACCAACATCTTGAGAATGAGTTTTTTTATGGAGGCCATGACCATCAAAATTTTCTTTGATATGAAAGGGTTTTAATGTACTTTGTTCATGGAGGTCTAACCTTTTGACTTGATAATGCTTTCTTTGACCAGTGGGATACTTTCTAAAAGACGCGAGTCCATTTTGAGATGGATATGATATGGAAGAAACAATAGGATCATGAAGTGGACTAGACCGGATGGAAGTAGAGGAATCCATTTGAAATGCATGGGGTTAATAAACAACTTGCATAAATGTGTTGGGATCATGAGGGGGATCAGGAGGAATGATAGGATCTTGTGATGGAATAGGAGAAGTGACAAGATCATTTGGTAGGATATGAACTTGTGGAGAAGATGGAGGATTAGGACATGGAGATAAAGGAATCATAGGCTAATGAGGAGGATCTGGAGGGATGATGGGATCTTATGGTGGAGATGAAGGTGAAGGGACACTTTGATCTTGACTTGGAAGAGGACCATCAGACTCCATTTTAGGGGTGATTTTCTCTTGACTGTGAATCGAATCCTTCAAAAGAATGGGAAAGATATCATGATCTTGCTTAGAAATGGGAAGTGGGAGGTCCATAAGACTTGGAAGGAAACTTTTTTCTTGGGAAGGAAGGGGATCAAATTGGATAGGATGGTCAAGGATAGTGGAATCTTCATGAGTTTCTAGAAGTATAAGATCTTGGTCAAAAACTACATAGGTTTGGTCATTCTTACGATCTTGATCTTGATTTTCTTTAGGACTTGTTTCTTCATGCTTTGCATCATCCTCTTGACATAGGGTATCAATTGGAATATGTATGGTGGGTTATTGGAAGGGTTCAATATTTTGACATGAGGGAGAAGGATTTTGAATGGGACTCTCTAGAGTGGATTCATCTAGGAATTGAGCATATTGTGGCATTGGATCTAGGGTATCTGAGTTGTAAGAGGGATTAACATTGTAATCTATCATGGATAGCCCTTGGGAGGTCTCATCACTGGATATATCATTTGATAGGAATGGAAAATCTTTCTCTTGTGACTCTTCAAGGGATGAAGGACTAATGGGAAGCATGGAGGCTTCTTGTGGGACAAATTATTCATAGGAGATAGATGTGTCAACAATGTTATGGTTTTGGAATGGACCCTTGCTAGACATGGGTAGATGATTTTGATCTTGCTTAACAATAGAATGATGTCTATGATCTAGTTTTTGAATTAAACTCTTGAAAGGTTTAGATTGGTCTCCCAAGGATGACGTATTTTCAATTGTGTTTATTTGGGAAGTCATCAGTGGTGGATTTGAGAAAATAAGAGAATGTTCATTGACTTGTGATGTGATCTGAGACATATAGTCAATAGGGTAGGGATATAAGTCCTCTAGAGTGTAGGATTTAGTGTGCCCCTGATTTTGCATATCCATCATTTGGGTTTGAAGGGTTTGCATTTGTTGCATCAACATGTCCATTTGATATTGAGGCTGATGTGTGATAACGTTCCTCTATGCTATAGTGGGTATGAGGCTGCACCTCTATGTCCCTTGAGTAGGAACATATGATTTCATCCTGGGGACTTGATATTGATTTCCCACAGCATGATTTTGAAATGGGCCCACATGAGAAGCCCATGGTGGGTTTTGATGTGTTTGCTGTTGGGATTGGGAATGTTGTTGTGGTTGAAACTTTGGTTGATACTTCTGGGGTTGATATTGTTGCTACTGAGGTTGGGGTTGAAGCTGGGGTTGCTATTGATGGGGTTGGATTTGAGGCAACTAAAGTTGGAGTTGCTGTTGCTAGGGTTGGAATTGTGGAAACTGAAGCTGAGGTTACTGTTGTTGAGGTTGGAATTGTGGCAACTGAAGCTAGGGTTGTTGTTGCTGGGGTTGGATTTGAGGCAACTAAAGCTGGGGTTTCTTTTTCTAGGGTTAGATTTGTGGCAACTGAAGCTGGGGTTGCTATTGTGGAGGTTGGATTGATTTTGAAATGGAAAAAGGTATAGGCTTGGGTGGGCATTGACTGTAAGTTGTACCTGCAGAGATGGATCCGTACAGGCATGAGGTGTTGATCCCAAGACTAGTAGGAATTGACTGCAGTAGCGGCATAGTTTCAAAATAGTTGGTATTTGGTCAGATGGAAGGCATAGCATGAGAGCTTGATTGTCCAAGCCATATGACCGAAGGTGGGAGCATACTAGTGACCATGGGTGCACTTAGTTGCGAGCCTATCATGCTTTGAGTGGAAGATGTATTGGCTTGGTTTGTGCTATTGGTTTGATTGGGTATCGTCTGTGCCAATGTGGGTGTTACCAATGGTGGGAAGATTTGTGACACAACAGGTAGTATCTGAGAGGACTGAGTAGTATTTTGACCTGCGAGAGAGTTGTACACCATTTGGTCGATACACTAAATTCAATGGGGAGTTTGACTCTGTTCTTTATTAGCATAGCTAATAAGCGTTCAGGTTTCCTCTCTACAACAATGTCAACCACTTGTGTGGAATAAGCATCTTTCTCTATATGCTCTAGTTCCTCTTCTATGACATTTTGGAAAAGAGATGCCCCATGGGGTTTTTAAATGAACAGAGTAGAATTGGTGTTTACAAAAGGGTCATCTTCTCTCTCTATTTCCCAAGTGGGGAATTTTCTAATATATGACTCATCAGGTTGTGTTATAGCCTTTGACCTTGTGTAAGGCCCTCCATGAGTCATTTGAGACATAGTGTGGTCTAGATTTTGTAACTAAAACAAGTGATATAAAGCAAACAAAGAAGAATATCCTTTCTAAGGAAGTTTGATTTATGTTTTGGACAAGGGTAATTCTAAGGTGAGATGTTGATTTATCTTGATCTCAAATTTGTGATGATGTAAAAAGATAAGATTTTTCACCCTTTTCCTGGGACAAAGTCACTTTGATAAAGATGATGATGTTTGATATGATGAGATCAAGGTATTTCGGGTATGAGATTTCAAACTAATAATATTTTTGACAATAATCGTTCTTTTCAGAGGAGGGATTATCTTTAATGTTTAAAGATTCACACAATGTTCTTCACATTTTTCTGGGATAGACACTAGTTTTGGACACCAAAATGAAGAGTTCTTTCAAAGTTTTTTAGGTCAAAATAGGAATAAATTATCTTTGGTCAACTGCGGCACAACTTCACCGATTGTGGTAAAGTAAAAGGTCAATTGTGGTACTTTATCACCAATTGTGGTAATAAACAGGTCAATTGCAGCAATAAACAAGTTAACTGTGGTAGAATTTTGTCAATTGCGGCAAAGTGCAGGCAATTGCGGTAAACAGGAAACAGTCTCAAAAAGACTAGAGGAAAAGTGTCACTGTTTGACAATTTTGATATTCTGGAACAAGGCTTCTGATTTGCAAGATAGTTGATGTTGAAAACCCTAGACTTTAACACGTTTGAATTGTTTTGATAGTTTGGATGTTTTGTTTTGCATTTTTAGAAACTGATCAAAGAAACAAGCACAATAGACATTGTGTTTTGAAGAATGAAGACTGACAATGTGTATGTTCTACAAATTTTTCAAGTTGCAAGTTTATCACAAGGTCTCAACAATGAATAGTCAGATTAATCTAGGTCAATGGCTTCAGAATATAATGTTATAGGCCCACTGATTGAATATACGTTAGCTCACACAACAATTTTCACACTACTAGGATACGAAGTTCCATGACGTAGGTGCCCGTGTTTTTGCCGTTGCCAGGTATTGTTACTGTGGAGTGAATATCTCTTTCACTACACAAATACTGTGGGACACATATGTTGGGAATCTTGGGGGGAAATTCTACAACCCCTTGCACTATAATAAGGTATCTGTTTGGAGGTAAATCGGGTTGGTATCTAATTAACAAGGTTGTAGTAAGGGTTCGTAGTGTCTATCCAATCAGTTTGTACGTGTGTGACTCACTTAAGAGCCTAGTTGACCACGCTAGCTCCTTAGGGATATTCACTCGATCCAGACTATTATCAACACACCTCGCCTGAGCTTGGCTAGATAAGACAGAACTTTGGTTCGTGCCTTGTTTATATACCAATTAGAAAGATTACCGGTTTAAGTTCATTCTCCAAGGAAGAAGTGCATTCCCTGGACATGCCTTTCTAAAAAAGTGTAAAGGTGTCTATTCTAACGGATTGTGCAAGTGCACCCAAAACTCAAGACACAAGGTAAATTGATTAAGCTCCAAAAGTTTGAAATGTGAACTAAGCTACACCACCATATAAGAAAGTGTTCAATTTTAAGCCCAAAAGTAGGTGTTGATTGCCTTGTTTGATTTTAATGCACCAAATTGAGATATTTTTTTCTTTGTTCAATTTTATTCCCCATGTCAATTTTAAGCCCAAATCTGAAATGTGAGATGTTTGACAAACACTGTTCTTTTTAAACTCGAATCGACAAGTGAATTCCTTTTAATTTGCTTTGTTTAAACAAGTTAGTATCAAAAGGATTTTTGCAAAGTGAGAGTATGTGTAACCTTGAAACAATGAATGATACTCACCAACAACTTACCCTTCTTGTTTGCGGGAACTCATCGTCCTGCAGAAAAATAAAGAAAGCATCAAATTTTCAGATAGCAAGATAAAGAATTTGTCCCTGATAAGCAATTTTGAAGGCAATTGTGGTAATTCACATGCAATTATGGTAAATAACAGGTGATTACGGCCTAAAAATAGCAATTGTGGAAAAACACTTTCACTTGCAATAATGCACAATTAATTGCGGTCTAGATTGATCAATTACAGTCTAGATCGGTCAATTGCAGTACAATTCTTCTAAATGCGGTACCAGTGGATCAATTGCGGCAAACTGTAGAAAAGAAAGAGACCTAGAAGACAACAGAAAAGAAATGCGAAAACCTACAATTGATTGCGCTATTAAACCAATCGATTGTGGAAAATTTTTGTCAAGTGCGGCAAAATACCAACAATTGTGAAATTATATAGATATAAAAAAAATACAAAATTTTAGGTCTGCGACCATATGGCCATGGTTGATCAATTATGTTTTTCATCTACAAGAGATAATTGGGATATTTGTTCACGTCCGGTTCACCAAAATGCACGCCTCCTTCAATCGTGATTCATGGTTCCCAAGCTTTCCAAAGGCAAGGGTCAGTAGCAACGGTTTTACAATGATAGAAATCAAGTACACAAGAACTACCAAAATGAATAACTTGAAATGTAACCAATAAAATGTACAAGAAAAGAAAGGAAAACAAATAAATGCAAACCCCAAAGTGCTTGAAGGTTCTATTGTCTCTCTCTACTGCTTCCGAAACGCTATTTTTGATGCTCAGTATTAGTGTGGCAGCGTCTATGAATTGAGAAGTGTCGAGAATTTGCTAATTGAAATGGGTGTGTGATCGCAAGATGGATTGAATGCTAGAACCAAACTGACATAGTAATGGTGCACGAGAGCTTGAAATCATGGATCATTCAAATTGTTATGAAGGGTTTATTATATAACAATTGAGGATGATATGAATGGTTGAGATCAATCCCAAAGATAGGGATATGAATGGTTGAGATTAAAAGGAACTGGAGAAGCCATCAGTAAACTCCACCTCTTCATTTGGTAAAGAGGAGATAGAGTTTGGTTGACTGAAGAGCTAATTGTGAGTTACCTTTTTGAACTGAAGAG
>MU226329.1:1421045-1498127 GCA_018584345.1 Thuja plicata | reverse complement strand
CATGTGATCTGATTGGAGTTATCTCTTTGAAGATAAATGAATATTTAATTCATTTATTTAATTAAAGTTTTCAACATGTGAGATAATTGAATTCTTTTTGATTTAGAATTGTTTTATTGAATGAAATGAAATTAATTTTATTGAAAGAATTTAATTAGTAAGTTTAAATATTTGAATTTAAACTATAGGAAATTGAATTTAATTAATGGTAATTAATCAATTAAAGTTAATTAATTAAATAAAATTAATTATTTAATTAATCTGGGAAATTTGATTAGATGATTTGGGGAATGAATTTAGAAGAAAATAGATGATTAATTAATGATTAAAAAACCATTAATTAATAGATGAAAATTAGTGTTTTTAATGTAAAGTCGCAAGCCTGTCCATTTTTGGGTGTCTACAGTGTACACTTCTTAGGCTTGTTTTTTGAATACTTCTTAGTCTTTTTCTTATTCTTCCATGAGTTAGACTTTCTTTGACTAGTCTTAGAGAACTCTCACTTTTCTAGTCTAGTGTCACTTTTTAATTGACCTTCTCCAAAGTAGAAATGCCTCAAGCTTAGCTGAACTAATCTTGAGTTTGTTTTTAAGATCATTTTCAATTCTGAGCTCTTCTTCCATGGTTATAACCCACTGATCATCCACGTAAACTTTGTACACTTTTCTGGCATCAATCTCATATATTATACAAATATGATCTTCCATAATTTTGTGATACTGTGAGTTGAAATTTCCTTCAACTAACTCTTTCCTTTCATTCTCCTTAAGTTGTCTGACATTAGACTCCTTATGGTTTTGATCATTGAAAATATCATAGTTTTTTATCCCCTTTCATTTATTGTTATATCCACATCTAACGTCCCTTTTTTTTTAATTATTGGCCCTTTTGCACTACTCTTCATTTGATTCTCATCAGAATTTTCCATTTCAAAAAGTATTCCAACACTTTGTTCATCTAATTTGCCTTTGCAAGAATCAGAATGGCTTCTACTAGACTGAACAAGTAGGTGACTATCTTCTGAATGATTAAATTTTTCATACCTTGATATCATTGTCTTTACTTGTGACTCTAGCACTGCTCCTTTTCTTGCACCAGATTTATTAACAATTTCCTTTGAGATCATCTGCATCTGATCAAGATATTGTTGGTGCAGTACCTTGTTAAGGTTGATTCCTTGTCTAATTTTGTGTGATTTTGTCTGACTTTGTTCAATCTGAGTGATCTGGTAATTTATTCCTTCATTATTTAGATGGAAACCATTTTTATTTCTCTTTGATCCTAATCCAACTTCACTTCCAAAATTATTCAAAATCTTGCATCCTTCACCACTGAAGTGTAGAGTGTATCTTTCTTCAACTAATTTACCAAAATTGAGAAGATTTTAAGTCAAATCAATAACATGTAGCACATTATCTATTGTATTATTTTCATCTAAGAAAACAATACCTAGTCCCTTGATTCTCCCTTTAGTGTTATCACCCCATCTAACAATTATGCCATCATATTCTTCATACTTCACAAACTTTATCATGTCAATAGTCATATGATGTGAACATCCACTATCTATCAGCCAATCATTTTTCTTATTCCTTTGAGTGACTGAGACCTTTTCTTCTTCAATAATACAACTCATAGAGTTCTCAAGGGTGACCTTTTCAACAAAACTACATGCAAAAAAATTTCTAGTAGAGATATCACTGGTCTTGGTCTTCTCAATAGCACAATTATCATGAACATTACTCATAATACTTCTAGAAGGATCTTTTGCAAAAGTATAATTTTAGAATTATCACCTTTGGATTTATCTTCCCTCTTGACAGTACCACTTTCATTCATCTTAGATTCCACAGATTTTCTCATATTATGGGAGTACCTACTAACAATAGTCCATTTTTCTTCTTTGAAATTTTGAGTAGTTAGGCCTATCTCATCTTCTTGAGTAGTTGAGATTTCATCCTTGATCACATTACTATTAGAAACATTAGTCATGCCATCTTCAACAAGAATATTGTTAGAAATAACACTTTACATAATATATGTAGTCTTAGGTTCATCCTCCATAATTGCAACAAAAAAAAGTTCATCTTCACCCTTAACATTATCTGATTCATCATCAATTATTCGTTCATCATCAACAGCTTAATAACATTTTTTCTCATCTTTAGACTTAACATACTTGTACTTACAAAATCTCTTTGGACATGTAGATGCATAATTTTCTTTTTGTAGAAAAATCATTTAAAAGACATTTTTCCTTTGTACTTACGAGATCCTTTTGATAGTCTCCTTGCCACTAGTGCTTCCAACTCTGGAAGCTCTCTTTCTTCTTCTTCAAGCTCTCTTATTTATTTTTCATAATTTTATACTCTTCTTGTATATCCTTAACCTTGATATGATCTATGCATGTCTCTTCCTGGTGTAGTAGCCTTGAAGACTGATTCAACTTTGGGTAGAGAATCACCAAACTCACTCATTTCAAAAGCAAATAAATTACCAACCAATGTATCTCTTGTCACAACATCAACAATTCTGATTTCCTCAATAGCAGAAACTTTACTTTTGTAAGCCATTGGAAGTGATCTTAGTAACTCTAAAACAATATCTCCTTCATAAAATACACCACCAACACATCTGATGTGGCAAACTAATTCATTTATCTTCAACATATAAGATTTGATGATCTCATCCTCAGACATTCTCAGAGATTCACACCTTCCTTTTAGGCTTTTTAACTTATCTTTATTGACACATGCATCACCTTCATGTAGGGTTTCTAGCTTTATCCAAATTTGATGTGCAATCTCTAACTCCATTACATTTTTATACTTTGTATTTGATAGGGCACTTAGTAGGGCTTCCTTTACTTTGATGTTATACTCAAACTTCTTCTTCTCATTTGGTGTAGTCATAAATAGATCTATAGAAGGAGTGTAGGAGTTCTTTGTGATGGTCCAATATTCTTCTCCAATGAATCTTAAATGGGTGATCATCTATCCTTTCCATATAGGGTAGTTTTTTTCCTTCAAACCTAGGATTTTTCTTCTTGTAAGTTGTCATATCTAAAATCCCTCAAGTTGTTAGGCTTCCTTCAAGGGACCAAAGCTCTTATACCAATTGTTGATAGTATGGAAATGAAAAACTAAGAGGGGAGGTGAATTTTTTGTTCCCAAAGCTGTACACCTTAAACCCTTAGTTCTTAAAACCCTTAACCTTGAACACCCTTATTTATGATCTGATTAAGTGAAATGTGAAACATGCATGCATATACAAATCAAAACCTCATTCACACAATTTGACAAAGGATTTTTATCATGGAAACTGTGTTAAGGGAAAAAACATGGTGGGAATGATTACCCATAATAAGAAAATACCTTGTTAAACGTATAACCTTATTACAATTTATGGGTAATGCACATCCATTCAGGATCACTTCCTTGATCTTACTGCTCAAATGAAAAGCCTCGGGCTACAACCTTAAGGAAGGCTCGCTTCCTTATAATCCTATCACTACAATGATCTTAAACTGTTTGTGAACTTGATAAGAGAATCTACCTTATTCCAAAGTTAGTTCCATTGAAGTATAACCAATATCTCTAATCTAATTCTCTTTGACTCCTTCAAAAGAGAAACTTAGCCTTCAAGAGATCTCCACTACTTCTTTGCTAATGCAGGATCATCTTGGGATCTTGTCAATCCTGCATCAACCAAAAACCTTTGGTTTCTATTTTCCTATTTGATCACTCTCTAAGTTTATTTCTGCATTTGTTTAGTTTGGATCTTTTACAGTTGTGATCCTTATAGTGTGTTCATGGCATCTTGTTGAAACTTCTCCTAGGTTTGTGCTTCATTTGTTTACTACGTGCATGATATCTTGAAGATTCATCATGGGGTTGTAATGTTCTTCTTTCTTTCCATCCAGTTTGTGTTTTTTTTGATATCGTGAAGGATTTCCTAATTGACAAAGCTTAGCGACTCATTTCTTGATGTTGGTACATTTGTGGTTGACCTACTTAAAGGAACGTGATTCATGTTTCTTTCATTTGTGAGAGATTCTTATGATTTGGGTCCTCACCTATATTTTATAATATATTTTTTATGTTCTTGGGATTTGTGAACACTTTATAAGCTTATGGAATTGTTCCTAATGGGGCATTTCTCATAATATTGTCTTGTTGTAGCTAAATGCTAAGGTTTTTGTAAGGAATTCTAATTGTATTCATGCATGTATGCCTCACATGTATGACTACATGTTGAAAATCCTTTGTATGTGATTTTATGACAATAAAGAAGAATAATCTTGCATATCTCTTTGTTGTTACTTGTTGTTTCTATTGTGTGAATCATGCTAAAAGGATTGAATAGATCTCTTTGAGTTCCCTCCATCCTTGTCTACACCAAGTGGTATCAGAGAAATTTTATTATTCTCTTGAAGTAGGTTGCGGTTCCGGAGCCTGCAAAGTCTTGATTTGATTTGTTGTGGGGTGGAAAAGTGAGAATTTGACCCAAAGTTGTAGAAGACTTGAAAAATGATGGCTCAATGAGGAAATTATAGAGGTGGTGATGTAGAGGATAGTTTTTTGCAACAATATTTTCTTCCACTAGACTCCACATCTTAAATTTACACTCACTCAACTTAACCATTCATGCATATTTACCAATATGATGTGACTGTCCCAAACCACTTACTTGGATCAATCTCTATGGATCTACCATTGATCTTATCACAAAGAGTAATCTATACACACCCCCCTACAACCCTTAACATATTCTCCAAACAAAACTACTATGCATCCCACACTTGAATGCAAAAACTCAATCTTGATGTCCACTATGACAATCAACTTCTCATTCTGGAACAATCACAATAACCAACTCTTTTGATGTGTCCCCACACCCCTAAATGAAAAGAAACCATATAGTTCTACCTAAAACCATTTTAATATTTTCCACACACCCCCACAACTCCTAATCCATTACAAAACTTCCCCAACACATTCATGAAGGAAATTCCTCACAAATTGCCCTGTCACTGCCCCTTGCACAGACCCCTACACAGTCACCAATAACTCTTTCAAAACACATTATTTTTGAAATCCCTCTGGTGCGGATGTTGAAAATTAGGTTCTCTCTAACATACCCAGATTTAGAAATATCTAGTGGTGTACTTGGGGGATATGCCCCTCGCACTGGACTGCATTTTTCTGATACAGTCACCTTCAACTTTCTTCAAGAAACTACTCTCTTCCACCATCCAATGCACATGCCAAAAATTGCATGGACTCCTGAAAATTAATGGATAGTTAGAGTACATCAAATCCAACATATTTCCCAAATTTGAGGGGTTATTGGTTGTTAATCTACCTAAGACTTCACATCTTTCCCTCCTGGGTTACCCTATTGGAGGGTTCTGGCAATCTACACTCAAACAGAGATATCTCCCTCATCTATCAACCAAATTCAATGATTCAAAAATAAAATTGGTGTTAAATCACTTCCCTAACATCCCAAATCAACACCTCAACAAAAATATAGCATTAACACCCTTTAAAACACTAAACAACAGGGCTGTTACACTGAGAAAATAATGAGTTGTAGAAAATGCATCATTTTATTGATTAAAACTTACAAGTTTTCCTTCTCCATGACCAGCCAAGTTTTCTCTAGCTAGTAAAAAGTAAAATAGTCCTTAAAGACCAACCAACCACCTTTTAAATTCCTCAAACTGACTAAAACTACTTCTAAACTTAATGTTTAGTTTATTTTGCCAAGTTGACAACAAAATTGTCAGCTTTGGCAACTTTTACATCCTTTGTCATTTTTATTGTGATCAATCATATTCAAAAGGTCTTTTAATGAATTTATCATCCTATTTTACTACCGAACCCCTTGAACCTTTATATTTATCCTTCCAGGCTTATTTTTCCTATATTGGCAACATTACATCTTTTTGGCACTTTTAGTGCATTTCATTACATTTTGTGGCTCTATTGGCCAAATTACATAGATTTAAGACCTTTTAGGCCTCCCTTTTCTTCATCTCTCTTTGGATCTCCATAAGGGCATCATGGTGACCCCTATGCTCTAGGTGATCCTGCACTAAGTGGAAGGAGAGATGAAGATCCAGTTGTGTAGGATATGTTGAGATAGATTGTGGCTAGATTAGATGTTGTTGAAATGGACCAAAGAAGAGGTCGACATGTTGATGACATAAGTGATGAAGAGGAAGAAACAAAAGAAGAGCTAGCTGAAAGAGGTGAAGAACACCCTGAACCTAAACTTGAACAAGGAGATGACAGATTCATAAAGGCCCTAACTAGAGTTAATTTAAGACTACATTTCAATCCACTTGATTACCAGGGTAAGTTGGATTCAGATGAATTACTTGACTGGATCATAGAGATGGAGAAGTCTTTTGATTATGAAGGTACCAATGAAGATAATAATTTGAAGTATGCTTGCACGAAGTTGTGAGGATATGCATCTTTAGAGAGGGAAAATTTGCATACTGATAGACACAGAAGGGGAAAGGACAAAATAAAATCATGGGATAGGATGGTGAAAAAATTGAAAGCTAAGTTATTACCTACTAATTACAAGGTAGGTTTGTTTTGAAAGTCGCAAAATTTGAAACAAAGAGATCTTAGTGCGAAATGTTATACTGAGTAATTCTATAAGTTGGATATTAGATCTGGTCGTATAGATGATGATATTGAGAGGGTTGCAAGATACCTAAATGGTTTGAGGACATCTATTCAAGATGAGATTATTTTGGTTAAAATGCAAAGTATAGAGGAATCTTATCAATATGCCCAAAAAGCTGAGGAGAAATTGAACAAAAGACACAAACAAAGACAAAGAGGAAGAGGTGGAAGATCCCAGAGAAGTAGATCTTTTGGAGGAGGTAGATCTTATTCATATTAGAACACAAACAAGAAAAAATTCAAGGAAGAGAAATCATACCAAAGGGATGACAAAAATTATCAGAGAGGAGATGGATCCAATTGTTACAAGATAGATAATAAAAGAGTGTTTAGAGGAACTTGTTTCAAGTGTGGTGGTGAAGGAAACCAAACTTTTGAATGTACTCCAGAAAATACAAACAAGAATACAGAGAACATTGGCCAAAATTATTTTGTTGAAGAGGAGTCTAGTGAACCTTTGAATCAACCTAAGGATGGAGAAGCCCTAATAGAAACAAGAGTCCTATATCATGAAGAGGAAGATAAAGATCTATTGTTGAGAATAACTTTGTTCAAGACAAGGTGTAAATTTGAGGGAAAGTTTTGCAAAGTGATCATTGACAGTGGTAGTTCAGATAACCTAGCCTCCAAGGAGTTAGTGAATAAGTTGAAGTTACAGAGATTGAAGCATCTGAAACCTTATAAAATTGCATGGATCAAAGATGATCATAAGGTATTGGTGAGAAAAAAATGTTTGGTTAAAGTGAACATAGGATCTTATCATGATGAATTTCTTTGTGATATTATGCCTATGGATGTTTCTCATGTTTTGTTGGGTGGAACATGGCACTATGATAGGCAAGCTTTACATGATAGTAGAAATAATAAGTATTCTATTGTGGCTAACGAGATGAAACAAGTATTGTTACCCTTAGTTAAGGCTCGTAAGTATGAGAATTATACTACTGTAAGAATTTATTTGGTTAAAGTAAGGAAATTCTTGGATGGTTTGAAAAGTGGCAGTATGTGTTATGCTTTGATTCCTAAAAGTTTGATTTAGAATCTAAAGAAGAATATCCTAGGGAAGTGAAATAATTGTTGACAGAATATGAAGACATAATTTCAAATAATGTTCCCGATGGATTACTGCCTATGAGGATTATTAGTCATTGTATGGATTTAATCCCTAGAGCTAGTTTTCCTAATAAAGAAGCACACCAGCTGAGACCTGTAGAGAATGAAGAATTTATAGAAAAGTAAAAGAATTATTGAAGAAGGGTTTGATCAGAGAAAGTTTGATTCCTTGTGTAGTACTAGTAGTGTTAGCACCTAAGAAGAATGGAGAATGGAGAATGTGTACTGATTCTAGAGATATAAATAGGATCATAGTGAAGTATAGGTTTTCATTTCTTAGGATGGATGACATAATGGATTTCATGAGTAGAGAATTATTTTACAAAAATTTATTTGAAGAGTGAATATCATCAGATCATAATCAGAGAAGGTTATGAATGGAAGACATTATTCAAGAAAAATGAAGGATTGTATGAATGTCTGGTGATGTCTTTTGGATTGAGTAATACACCGATTACTTTTATGAGATTGATGATTTAAGTATTGAATAAACTCTTGGGTAAGTTTGTGATTGTTTAACTTGATGACATTCTGATTTTCAGTAAGAGAAAAGAAGATCATTTGGTGCATCTCAAACAAGTATTGTAGAGATTGAGGGGAGAAAAATTGTTGATAAATATCAAGAAGTGTTCTTTCATGAGAAAAGAGATAATGTACTTGGGTTTTGTGATATCTAATGATGGTTAAAAAATGGATCTTGAGAAGGTTAGAGTGATTTTTGATTGGCCTACACCTGATAGTGTTGGAGAAGTAAGATCATTTCATGGATTGGCTAGTTTTTAAATGAAGTTTATTAGGAATTTCGGTTCATTTTGTAATCCTATGACTGAGACAATGAGGGGAGATAAAAAATAATTTAAGTGCACGCATGGATCAAATAGGAGTTTTAAAATGTTGAAAAAAAAGGTGACTAAACAACCTTTGTTAGCTTTATTAGATTTCAATAAGGTATTTCAAGTGGATTGTGATGCACTTGGAAATATAATTAGAGCAGTGTTAACTCAATAAGGTAGACCTATTGTTTATTTTAATTAGAATTTGAATGATTCAAATAGAAGATATTTAGTTTATGATTAGGAGTTTTATGTCATAGTTCAATCTTTGTAGAAGTGTAGACATTATTTTTTGCCTAAGGAGTTTGTGTTGTATATCGATCTTCAAGCATTACAATATTCAAGCAGTTAGAGTAAGTTGAATTAAAGACATGTGAGATGGGTTGAATTTTTTCAAAGTTATACATTTATATTGAAATATAGGAGTGGTAAATCAAATAAAGTTGTTGAATCTTTGAGTAGAGGAAGAACTTTGCTGACAGACATGACAGTTGAAGTGTTGGGATTTGATGACCTGAAGACTTTGTTTGAGGAAGGCCTTGATTTTGTATAACCTTGGAAATTTTATAGAGAACCTGTTGTATCAGAACTAAGAAAATGGTTGAATTATTTCATTTAGGATGGTATGTTATTCAGAGGAATTTAATTGTGTATACCAAGGGGTAGTATGAGGGAAAATTTGATTAAGTAAATGTATTTTGGAGGATTAGTTGGACATTTTGGCATTGTAATTACTTTTGGTCGCAGATTCATAAGGATTTAAGGAAGTTTGTTCAAGGATGTAGAATTTTCCAAGTTGCAAAAGGGAGTAGTCAAAATACTGGATTGTATACACCTTTGACAGTGCCAAATAGACCTTGGGAATATATTATTATGGATTTTGTTCTTGGGTTACCAAAGAAACAAAGAGGTAATGATTCTATATTTATGGTGGTAGATATATTTTCTAAGATTTCACATTTCATTCCTTGCAATAAGACAACAGATGCATTACATGTAGCTGACTTGTTTATCGAGGAGATTGTGAGATCTCATGGATTCCCTAAGAGTTTAGTTTCAAATAGAGATAGTAAATTTGTTGGTTATTTTTGGAGGACACTTTGAAATAAGATGAAGACTGATTTGAAGTTTAGTTCTATATTTAATCCATAGATTGATGGAAAAATATAGGTAGTGAATAGAAGTTTGGGTAATTTGTTAAGATGTTGGTTGGAGAAAAGACTGGGAATTGGGATTTAGTTCTAGCACAAGCAAATTTTTCATATAACATTTTAGTGAATAGGAGTAGTACATGGAAGAAACCATTTGAGATAGTTATTGGTTTTAATCCTAAGAGAGTATCATAATTGAGGGATATTTAGTCATGAAGTCATGAGAAGTGAAGAAGAAGAAGAATTTTCATAACACATGAGTGGATTACATAGTCAAGTTAGAGACATACAAAAATTTTAGTAGACATACATAATTTTCATTAAAAGACGAAGTGATGGTTTATTTGAAGGGGAGATTTCATTTTGGAATATATAATAAGCTGAAGATGAAGAAGTTTGGACTGTGTAAGATCTTGAGGAAATTGATTCAGGGAATGCATATGAAGTGGAGTTACCAAAGGACATGGATATATCACCTATATTCAATGTTGCATACTTGTATGAGTATCATGAGTCAGATTATTATGAGAAGGATGAATCAGTTGTTGAACATAAGTATCCTAAGAAGTAGATGGATGAGATAGCAGAGATTTTGGATAGCCGAATTAGAAAAATTACTAGAGGTAAGTAGTATAAAGAGTAGCTTATCAAATGGAAGGAAATACCAGTGGAAGATTCTTCATGGATTTCTCAGGTTTAAGTTGAGCATCTTGGTTTTACGTTAGCCCCAACAAAGTGAGAGGATCACATTTAAAAAAACCCTGGGTGTCTGATGCAGGAGTATCTTGGGATCTTGGCAATCTTGCATCAACCAAAAAAATTTGATTTTTGTTTTCCTATTTGATCAGTCTCTGAGTTTCTTTATGTGCTCATTTAGTTTGGATATTTTGTAGCTGTGATCCTTAAAACGTGATTTTGGCATCCTATTGAACCTTCACCTAGGTTTGTGCTTTATTTGGTTACTTCATGCATGAGATCTTTAATATTCTTGGTGAGATTGTACTATTCTTCTTGTTTTCTAGCTAGTTTGTGCTTTTCTGATCTCGTGAAGGATTTACCAAATGAAGAATCTTAATGAATAATTTATTGAAGTTGTTACATTCATGGATGACCTACTTGAAGGACCATGATTCATGTTTCTTTCATTTGTTGGAGATTCTTATGATTTGGGTCCTGACCTATATTTAGTAATATATTTTCCTATTCTGCGGAAATTTAATCTTTTTAGGATGACCTATTGTTTGTAAAGGCTTTATAAGCTTATGGACTTGTTCCTAATGGGGCAGATCTCATAAGATTATCTTTTTGTAGTTGAATGATGAGGGTTTTGTAAGGAATTATAATTGTAATCTGGCATGTATGCCTGGCATGTATGACTTTATATTGTAGATCCTTTGCATATGATTTTCTGACAATAAAGAAGACTGGTCTTGCATATCTCTCTTTTGTTACTTGTTGTTTACATTGTGTGACTCATGCTACAAGGATTGGACAGATATCTTTGAGTTCCCTCCATCCTTGACTGGACCATCTACAATCAATCTCGGTTGTTCGTAATCAATCTTCGACTTCTATGCCTAATGATTTTTATCCCTAATTCATCATCTTATACCAAGAATTAGGTAAGCTAAACCTAATTCACTGTCTCTTCAAATTATCCCACCAAATCTCATGCTCAAATTCATCTCTGGCCATCAAATCATAGCCACGACATATAACCACCACCTCAAGATCATAAATCTCCACGATTTAATGATTTAGCACTTGCACACCATGATTTGCCAACTAAGTGGACCAAGAACAAAAATAATAATAAGAATATTATTATTGACCAAAAATCCCACCAATATAATCCTTCTAATCCATGTGTATCACCAACTCATCAAGAACATACTTCAAGATCATCTTATTGCATCATGATAAACACTCAAATACACAAATCCACCAATGCCATTGGATTTGCCAAATATTTTTCCACTTGACCTCAAGAGTACTTCCACTAAGACTTTGAGACAATAAAAATATTCTATGTGGACCTCTGGAGTACAAATTTTTTGAATTGAACACACTTAATTATGCCCCCAAAAATACTCCTAGGTTCTCTCCAAGAAATTCTAACCTGATTGTGCACATTGAACCTTTTTATGTCTTCATGTTGGCACGGTTTGTCACCCTGTCTGCCACTCACCTTTTGTAACCTGCTTACCTATCCAAACCATCATAAAACCTTCTGCAAATTTGGGTGAACTGCATAAACACATTCACCATCCTTCCTCTATGTGTACGACTTCATCTCTATAATATCCTCTTCCCAGCGAACCTTTTAGCATTCTATTCTATTGGCTAACTTACAATAGTTAAGTTAGAAACAAGAAAATAACTCTTATGATCACTTCCTTTGCTATGTTGACCTCAATTCCAACACAATCATTTTCCATATTTTCCAATGTTCCAACAAGTTCAACTCATGCCATGATTTAAGGTGATTATTGGAAATAATGGCATTGAATCATCTTATGCCTTTAATATGCGAAGATTTTGCAGAGCTACCCTAAAAAAGTTTTAAAGGGATTCTCTTTACTTGTTAGGTTCCACCATGTGGACCTTTCAACATTTAAGGATCTAGAATTAGTACATGTAAACTCCCCACATTTCACATGATCCCTTATATTTTCTCTTTCTTTAAAAATAGTCTTGAAAATGTTAGATTTGTCTCTAGCTCTTGTCTTGTTTAGGAACACTACTTTCTATATTACTCCTAATAAACACTTTCCAAGGTTCTTGTCTAGTTAGGGATTTCGTATTTACTTATTTATTTTAAATAAAATATAATTGGTATTCAAAAAAATATTAATCTTAAATGTAACTAGGCTTATAATTTAATATTTCTTTGCTTTGAAAACATTGTAAATTTATTTAAACACTTTTGTAGTGGTTTTTTCATGAAATGAGAAGCAATTATTACATGATGGAAAGAAGAAGAATAATGGATTCATTAATGACGACTATAGATACTTATCCACTAACAGGATAGAAGGGAAAAAGGTTAATATTAGGCATCATTTTTTTAGAAAGAGGGGAGTTAATTACGAATTCTCCTATTTAATGCAAGGTTTGCATTTTGTGATTGATAAGAGTTGTAGTCTTTAAAGGAACATTTAATTAGAGTATAAAATAATTTCTTCCTACATGAAAGTGTAGTGGAGTAGTTGGATCTCATGCATTATCCAAATAAACTCTAGTGGCTTTATCGAATAACACGAGGGTAAATGACTTTGCCTTATCACATCTTAAATCTATTGTGATAAAATTCTTGATGGGAGTGGTTAAATTCATGAAGGAATCTTGGTTTAGGTGATTTATCTCTGTTCTTTTTTTTGGAAATTGGGATAGAGAAAGTTATCACGGGAAGCACCTTTTATTCTTTTATTTGGAAATGGTTCGAATGTACAAAGGTTGCATGGGAATCACATTAATTGGGAATGATCTAATAGGATTGATCATTTTGAAAAGATGAAATGGGATATCTCATACAAGAGAGATTCATATGCATTGAACAAAACTTTTTAGGCATCATGGAGGACATCGATTAATCATTAGGTGAGTTCCAAAATGTGTTATGAATCCTTGAAAAAATTACTAAGTATTACATTCCATGGAATGATTTCACATTGAGGAACTTTGTTAAATTTTTCACATGCCTTGTACATGCTTCGCATTTTACATGCATTATAATTAAAATAATGGAAATAGGAGCCAATATTTATGTAAACTAAAAAGTTAATTTATCACTACCTCAACTTTTCATTGAGGAGAACATAATCAATAAGATCCAACTTTATTCCCAAAGAGGGGATTGATGTTGCATGTAATTATTGACCTATTTTTATTACATGTGATTAGTGAGCTTTGAATTAAATATGTAACAATTAGGTGAAATACTAGGAAATTAACAAGATTCAAGATAAACATGTAGATACATAACTAAAATTCAACTCAGAGGTACAGATCTGGAAAATAGATGTTGAGAGGAAACTTCTATTTAAATATAGAGTCAAGAGTTCTAGGAACAATAGACATTCAGGTGCTTCCATCACCAAACACTTTGGATTCTAGATGGGGATGTTTTGTAGATCACATTCTCTAAAATTCAGCCAAAAAGTGTCCATCACATGTGCTAATTGACATGCTCCATATTTTTTTTCATAATAAAAATTTGGAACTATATGTTCAATCTAATCTCTAAAACCCTACAACTTATAATTTAGTTAGATCTATAACATGCACACACACAAGGGGAATTTTTCATTTTTGTTGTATAGGGTCTTTCCTAAGTAAAACTCTGAGTAGGTGTTAACCTCCACTACAACTATAATTGATTAGAATTTAGAGATATTTCCCCTTGTTGGGAAGAGGTTAAATAAAACCTTCAAGGTTTGATGTAATAACATGACATGACAAAACATAAAAAGATCAATCATGAAAAACTTGCATGTAGGTTGGTATTTCTTGTTTGTCCATAATGCTTAGATATGAAAATATTTTCTCAATAATGCTTTCTCTAGGATGTACTAAGAATATGCTTAGGTTCTTAGGATGAAAATAAATTAGAAATGGCGCCCTTATATAGGGTTCTCAAGGTAATTCCTACTTCGAATTCCAATGTTCATATCAAAATATCAAGATCATATAACAAATGGCCAGAATCAACACTCATACACATTTGATTTTAGACCCTTTCTATGGGGACTATGGTGTTTCATGCCCTAGTCTACCTAAGTCAACCTGGAAAAGGGTAAACTAAGGGTATATGTAGAGTAGAAGGTCACATAACATAGGATCTAGTCATCTCATGAGAATATCATAATATTTTGGTTGTGACAAGGCCAAAAATAGGCTAAAAACAAGCTATGGGAGGGAACACTAAAGAAAAGGCCCAAAAAGGGGTATGAAATTGTACACGATTATAATTTATGACACTACAAAAACTAAAAATTTAAACATATTCCTCATTTTATTATGAATGTGTAGAAATATTGCATTCATTAATGCCTCTTTGAAGTATTTCACCAACAATTCTTTATCCTATCATAACTTCTACCTTTTTGTATTCAAGCATGAGATCGTCATTTTATTGGATATGGCTTCAAAGAAGATAATTCTATTGGCGTGAAGGTTTCTAAAGTCTCATTAATAAACTAATTTTGTGTATATATTTAACTTTTTAATGATTTCACATCTCATATACATATTTATCGAAGCACTCATCATATTTACAAGAATAGGACATTTTGAACACCGAGAAACTATTCATATAATTAAAAATTTTGTTCTTGTGGATTACTTAATTTCCTAAGACTATTGCTTATTTCCTATAGCTCTCCATATGCTACAAATAACTAATTATTTTTTGCAAGATACACATTCCTCTGGCATATGATATTTGACATGATAGAGGTCCATTTCATATGTCATTGTTGGCATATATTAGCTTGGAATACTTTCCTATTTTGTTGAAGAGTATAACATAATCCATATTTTATCTCAGAGTCCTCATTGGAATTGTTTTCTTTGATAAATATCAAACCAAAAATCATCGCTTAGTGTCCATTAATTACCAATGTCATGGTATACCATTTCATAATATCACTTACTCTTTAGGCCATAAAATCATTGATTCTCCTCATGTTGCAAGTGCTACTAGATTACTTTAATTTGCTAAGTTTTAAGTCATAAGCTTGAATTATATGAAAAAGTGAAATGCTAAATCTCAATACAACAAATATCATGCCACTAATATAATATGTGAATGTATGATGGCTATGAAAATTTAGATATCGAACCCTTTTTAACATCTTATGCATGTAGGTTCCACAAATTTATGCAACAATTGTTATCCATATATTAGGTTGGTGTGTGGGTATTCATGTAATCTTCTATGTCATATCGTTGTGTTTAACTTAATCCTTTCAAATTTTATAATTAGATGAAAAATTGTTTAAAAGAGGACACTCTAAAGATATTGGTTGACAAGTCATGTTAATAACATTATTATTTTTATATTTATTTAAATATTACATCATAGTAAAAAAAGTAAAAAAAAATATTGGATTATCAATCTCAATAGGATTATTTTTCATTATTCTAAATTTGAACTATTTGCAAAACCTATTCTAACCCAACCACTAGTCTAAAGTTTACAAACTAAATTCAACAAAATATAAATATAGCTCTTCCCCATGAATGAAAACACATTAAATAAACCAAATATACCATGTAATGCCCTGCTAGAGAACCCATGAGAACTAACCTAAACATGCAACCAAGTTAACAGGATAATTTTTTTTTAATGTTTATAAACAATAATGTTAACAATGCAAAAGAAACACAATGAGACAAATGACATCCACATAAATACAACTCAACCAAGGTTACGAATCTTGAGGGTTCCTTGACATAGAATTACCTAAGAAAACTAATCTACGAGAATAAATATAAATAACTAACATAAAGGATACATCAACTGAATCCAACAATATACATCTCATATAATAAGACCACATATACATCTTATACCCAAGGTATACATACGACAATCAACATCCACTGCACAAGTCACAGTGTATGCAATAATACATAACAATACAATACATCCTTTGAAAGGATGGTAACCAATATACACATATGGTTACAATTATACAACTCATGAAACTGAACAAGTCTCTAGAAGAATAAGAAGATAGAAGAAGAGCTACAATAAGGATCATCCAAGCATGAAGAGGAACGACGGATCTCAATGGTAATAAGAATCGCTACCACCTGACCACGTAGAACCAAAGGTCCACTCCCACCATGCCAAGGAGATAATAATAGGCCCACTCATATGCGTATACAACAAGAAGGAAAACATCACAGGTATACAAGACCATAAGAAATGCATAGGAAGATCCTAGAAGCTCTTTGAATCACAATAAGAAAATCTACAAAAAACCAGAGGTAACCAACACACGTAGGATAACCTAAGCTATATATAGGAAGGTGTCATCATGTAATTCTAACCCTTGATTTTTGTCCTAGAAATACCTCAATGGATCCCAGCACTCAAGCGACCATACACGGTGTCAATAACCTCTCAAATACACAAAGTCACTAACTATACCATACACACACCCCTTAAGGCAGCAAGCATCATCTCATCCTCCATCTTAGCCTATAATAGCGCTCAAGCATGGGTGAGACATTATATCTTATTAGATTATAATAAAACTCCTAATAAATTATTATCTTATCACTTGTTATAATTACTTACAATAAATTATCCTAGTAGCCACTTGTCAGCCCCGACAGTTATTGCAAGCTACCTCCTATTATACAACTAGGTAACCTACCCTAGGTTCACAAAACAACATCACGAAGGTATAACATAGACCTCGTCACTGATTCCCTCTCATATAGGGGTACACCCTCAGAGAATCATAAACAAATTCAAAAAGAAGAACATAACCCTTGAAACTAGTTCTTTCCCATACAAGAACTATTGGTTCTCAAATAACCAAAATCACTTATAATACTCTCACAAGATCACATAAGACCAGTTAAGACAAATCAGGTTGGGTAAAAAGATCGAGACTCAAAATCACTATCCACATGAACATGCACTGAAGCACATAAAACTCCATAGAAATAGAAACCCCAAAACCTCTGGTTTTCACCCTAAAATTCATTTGATCCCAACAGATACCCAACACATTGTTGTTTCATACAAGAAAGAAACACACAATCCATTTAACATTCATTTAGAAAACACATCATGATATAAATAAGCAATAAAATTCAATGATAAACTCATTTATAGTCAACACTATGCAAATTAGTTTATCTAATAAAATTACTAATATCAATATAATTCAATTTTCCAAAGAAAATGCACATTAAGCCTCTATAGATTAATTTATAACATCCACCTCATATAAATTAACCTAATTAATAATTACTAAAATTTGACTATAATTACAAGTAAACATTTATTGGAATCAACCACATAACAATCAAAGCTTTCAAAATAAGCGTCCAAATATAAATCACTATGAGTAGTTCCAGATTCCATAAATAAACAAGTTTAAAAGAGAAACTATACTCCCTAAAATTACTCATCGTCCCTAAACCTTCAATTTTGATTAAAAAAAATCCTAACATAATTACTTTCCCAAAAATAATAATCATTATTTAATTATTAATTCCAATTAATAATCTATTGCCAATAAAAAGCAATAGTTCTATTATATTAAAATATAATTAGCGATATAGAAAAATGTGCTTTGCAAGGGGTTTTGTGTCTGGTTTGCCTTTTCTGAGCCTTAACTTTTCTTGTGTCGTACATACCACATTTACTGCGGGAGTTTTTTTAGGTTTTTAATGGCTCTGGCCAGCCTCTGCCCAGCTATTGATGCTGGTGCTAGAGTTGCTGCAGATGCTCATGGTACCTCTGAACAACCGACCTCGCAAGTTCGTACTAAAAGTAATCCATGAGGTATGCCTGATATTGTCTTTCCTGTTCAAGATTTTGATTCCGCCTGTGACTGGCTTGAAAATAATACTCTTATTGGCTATTTTGTCAGTAGAATCCCTCCTGAAAGCATGCTTCATGAATGGGTAACCAAAGCCTAGTCTCCTCACGGAGTCTGGCTTGATGGCATTCAAAGCCTTACCAAAGGCTTTTTTCTTTTTCTCTTTTCCAACCCACCTCATGTGGAGGCTATTCTCTCACATGGTCCTTGGTCTGTTAGGTCTTCTCTCTTGGTTTTTCAATGTTGTTCATGTGATTTCTCTATTTATGATGACAAGAAATTACGTGTTCCTATTTGGGTTGAGTTTCCTAGTTTGCCTTTACCTTGCTAGCCTTTCATGGAAATCCTAGTGCAAGTTATTGGCAAAGTGGTCTATCTTGAACCAGACTGTTTCTTTAATGCCCGCCCCCAAAAGAGGGCCTGTATTGAGGTTGAAATTTCAAGGGACCTCAAGGAGTCGATTGATATTCAAATTGGTGATACCATCTTCACCTATAAGGTAATGTACCTAAACTTTCAAAACACCTATTATCGGTGTCAATCTACTACTCATAAGATGAAAGATTGTCCCCTGGTAGATTCGAGGCCAAAACCCCTACCTAGAGATGTTTCACCTAAGCCGGCTAAAGATGAATGGACAATAGTGGTTCACAAAGGAAAAATCTCTTTAGCTTATGCTTCAAAGCAGCCTTTGGCATCACCTTCCCTAGCGGATGCTCCTGAGCTTGTTGTTCCAAACCCTGGGGATCTCCAGGGGAAAGATAAGTGTTTGGACTCTTCAATTCCTATTCAACCTATTGTTGGCTCCACTGAATGCCCTCCTTGGGTTCGCACTCTGCTTGCTGCCTCCATAGTTTCAACAATGGCTTCTCAGCCTTTGAGGCATTCTCGTAGCCCTCCCCAGTGGGATGAGCATGATGAACATGCTTCCAAAAAATGCAAAGTTATTCTGGGAGGCTCTAATGAGTCCTTTCCAGACTAATGGGGCATTCTTCTTCTACATTTTTGTATAAAAAATTCTCCTCTCTTGGGGATGAGAATGATATGCAAGATAATTCTTAATGAATTACATCTCTCGTAATGTTCGAGGTCTTACTGACCTCCACCGAAAGTATTCGGTTAGAGATGTTCATCAACGTTTTGCTCCGTTGGATGTGTTTTGCCTTCAAGAGGTTAAAATTGCTGGTTTCTTTCTCTAGGCTGCTTGCAGAACCATTTGGCCTGACAACCTTATTTTTTCCTCTCACCACGAAGCTGGTCAAGGTGGCGTTGTTACTCTTCTCTCACCTTGTTGGCACTCTTTTCTTGTTGATCACGGTTGTGACCCCACTCACAGAGCGGTGTGGATTTTCTATCTATTCACAATCATTCTTTTGGGATTGTTAATGTTTATGCTTCCAATGATCCTATTGAGCGATCTCTTCTTTGGAGATGTCTTGCTGACGCTATGCCACCAGCCACTTGGGTCATGTGTGGTGACTTTAATATGGTTGAGTTGGCAGCAGATAAAGATGGGATTGTTCCTTTTCACTATACAGTTGGAGAGCGTCAAGCCTGGTACCACATGCATAATAAATTAGGCCTTTTTGATGTTATTGCACACTACCACCTTCCTGGGGATGTGTGGCACACTTGGTCTAATTTTAGAGCTGGTTCTGACAGAGTTCTAAAATGGCTCGATCGTGCCATGATCTCTGCACAATATTTTTTACTCTTCTCAGACTCCCAGGACTCCCCTGACATTCCTCTCATTGGTGTCACTTTCCCATCAAATTTGGTGTTGAGTGGGCTACAGCTCAACAATGACCTTGTAAAACAAAACTCTTTTTTAATACTTCTCTACTGGCCTATCAAGCCACAGTGGCCCACATTCAACATGTTTGGAATTTGGAACCCAGACCACATCATGTTGTTGGCTGGATTCAATGGTGGAATGATGTTATCAAGCGCATAGCTCAATTCCTCCGTATTTATGGTAGAAAACTTGCGACTTTCTGTAGGCGATCCCACTAGGAAACAACCAGAGAGTTTCAATTTGCTATGGAAAATCTTTCCATGGATCCTTTTAACATTTAGTTGTAGGTCCATCTTGCCTAGATTCATCATCAAAAACAAGTTGCTAATTCCTACACTGCTCATGGTGCTCAGATCAAAGCCCGTCTTCATTGGCTAAAGATTGAAGATCAAGCTTCCAAAGAATTTTTCCAATGTATGAGAGCTCGTCATACCTCTGTGGGAATTAAGCAGGAAGGTTAGGCAGTTTTTTCTGAGCTACCTGACATCCTTTAGGCTTTCGTCCACCGTTATGAGAAAGTTTTTACTGCTCAGGAAAATTCTCTTGATAGAGATAATGCCATTAAGACCACTCTGGCTGTGATTCCCAATAGGCTTTCCTCTTCCTAGAGGGAATTTTGTGATCAGCTACTCTCTGTTGCTGATCTCAAGGAAGCTATTTTCTCAATGGCTAATGACAAAGCACCTAGGTGTGACAGTTTCCCTTGTGAATTTTACAAAGCTCTCTGGGACTTTGTTGGTCCTGATCTCCACAAAGTCTACCTAGAGGATTTTCACTCTAAAACCTTGGGCGATATCATTAACAAAAGCAACATCAAATTTATTCCCAAGACTGGAGATATTGAAGATATCTGTAATTGGAGACCGATAACCCTATTGAATGTTTCTTATAAAATCATTTCCAAAGCTCTTGCTCTTAAAATTTGGCATCTTCTTCCCTTGATTGTTCGACCAGAGAAAATTGGATTAATCAAGTCTAGCTTTATCCTTGATAACATTATTGTTGTCTGGGAAGGCATGGAGTGGGCTCACACTTCCCATCAACAAGCTATTTTTCTCAAAATGGCTTTTGCAAACGCCTATGACTGAATTGAATGGCCATTTATTTTGGGTATGCTACAAGCACTAGTATTTGGACCCAGATCTATTCAATCTGTCAGGATGATTTTTGGAGGTGCTTCTTCTTAAATCACCATCAATGGTCCTTAATCTACCGCTTTTGGCTTATTCCGCTCCATTCACCAGGGTTGTCCTCTTTCTCCTGCTTTGTATGTTCTTGCTGTTGAAGGCTTTGGATACTTGTTGGCTAATGCCATCTCTACTGGCTGGGTTAGAGGAATATCCTTGCCTACTCCCCCCGCCCAACTTTTTAATGGCCACTTTGCAGATGACTCATTTCTCACTTTATTGGAAGAAGATAACATTAAAGCTGCAATTCAATGCCTTTATACCTTTTGCTTTTCCTTTGGCTCTGCTATTCAGTAGCACAAGACCCAGTGTTATTGTCAATCCTTTCTTCCTCCGCCCCCTTGGATTCTCCAGTTTGGCTGGAAGTGGATTTCCCAAGGTGAGATTTTCTGCTTTTTGGTAATCCCTTTTGCTTTTCAAGCTTCCATTATTGATCTCTGGAATGCTGTTCTCAACAGAGTTGAAACAAAACTTGCTTACTGGATTACCAAGCCTCTTTCTTTGGATGGTAAATTCCAAATATGTGCTAAGGTTCTTGCCACCACGCATGTTTATTATTCTTCATGCTGGGCTCCTTCAAAAGCTTCCTACAGTAAGCTGGAAAAGATTCTTCAGGATTTCTTATGGACCGCTGGTGTTGACCATCATGGTTTCCACAGAGTCTCCTAGGAATATTTTTGTTTGCCTAAAGCTTCAGGTGGGCTTGTGCTTCTTTCTACCCACAAGAAGGTCCTTGCTATATATGCCAAATGGGTCATCAAAGCCATCACAGGAGATGAAGCCTGGAAAATTCTTCTCAGACACTATGTTTCATCTGGTTTTCCTTCTCATAGGATGGCCTAGAAAGGGATTGGGTTTCAAACCCTCCTCACCATGAAATAACCTATTCAGATTCAGGGTTCCTTTGTTGCTAAAAGTATCTGGAAAGCCTAGGAAGCCCTCAAACCTTGGCATCGCTGGGCTAGAGATGGCTTTAGGGATGATATATCCTTTAATTAGTGTAACATCTAGTGGTCACCTCTTTTCTAGATTCAAGGGTGACCTCTTGCCAAAATGCTAGGTTGCAGTGCTATACCTCCTCAATTACTTCATAAGCTCGACATTTCTTCTTCCAGGCCCTGGTGAAAAGATTGGAAGTGGTATCCAGCGACACCATTTTCCAACTATAAGCCCAAGCTTGGTTATTCTTGTTTGGTTCCTCATCTTCCTATGGTTTATTCCCTCAACCACCGATGACATTTGCTTTCATCTCATGGTACCTGGTAGAATAGATTTCTCACGGTTTGGTCTACTATCACTGAGCCTAAAATTTCTCATTTTTCTTGGTGTGTTCTCTTCCAAGGCTTATCATTGGGTGATAGACTCAAACACATGGGAGTCCCCAACCCTAGATGTCCATTTTGTGGCCTACTAGAGTCTTTCATGCATATCTTTTAGTTTTGAAAAAGAGCTCAACAGTATTGGGCCTGAATTCATGATTTCTTTCAGTTTTTAAGGCTACAGTTTTTTTCCTGAATTTATGATTTCTTTCAGTTTTTAAGGCTAGAAAACCCTTGTTAGAAGGTAAAAACTGTGGTGGGGATGAAACCCACAAAACTTCACTATCTGCAGAATGGAAGGGGTTGGTTAAGTCTTACAAGTTTGATCACTTTTGATGATCTTACCCTGTTAGGAGTAACATGTTTAGACTAGTTAAGGTGTACTCCGTTAAGAGCTTTAGGAACACTGTTTATGTGCACTTGGTTAAGAGGTTTACAAAAGGATTTTTAAATCCACCTTCTCAAAGGATTTCTTCTATTTGCTACACTTTTTAGAATGTAGTAAAAAATACTTATTGACCTGAGTGTATGCAATCTAGAATTGTTGATTACAGATCCATTAAATAGTACAATATGATGTATCACCTATAGTGGTTGATTAATACCTCTGTTCTACTCGGTAGCCTTGGATCTTGTTCTTGAAACTGATTTCATCTTTTGTTGTCCCTCTGCATAAAACTCTGTCTCTGATCCATAGAAGTGTTTGTGGCTACAATCATCATCACGTCAACTTATTATGATTGATTACACATTTATTTATACATTAGATTGACCTATTTTAGTTTCACGCTTTTCAAAGATAACTCTATGATCAAAGGTTTACAACTTGACCTTTATCTCTTAGTTTGCATGTTTACAATCAGTTAGAATAATTAAAACAATTACAATTACTTTTCTTGTCCCTCAATAAATGGATTTAAAGCTAGGCTTTAATATAAATATAAAACATAAGTGTTTTATTTGACGTGTAAGTCAGATCCACATTTCTCAGAATAAAACTGTCTCTTGGTAGACAGGTGCTCGGGTTGCTCTGTAGACTTTTTTAGAAACACTAAGGGGGGGGGGGGGGGGGGANGGGGGGGGGGGGGGGGGTGAATCAGTCTTTTTCAATTATCTTTATTTCAGCAACTTGAAACTTAAATCAAATAGATAACAAATGAGGCATAACAAAATAACACATAACACAAGATATGATTATGGGGAAACCTTGATCAAAGGAAAACCCCGGTGGGAATTAGTACCCACAAATGATTGTACTAGTCTTATGAACTTGTTAGAGTTCCTTTACCCTTTTAGGAGAAGTCTTTACAATGCAAGTACAATGACCCTGTTAGGAGTCTTTACAAAGCCCTGTTAAAGGTGAATAGCTCACTGTCAAAGCTCACTGCCCAATAAGATGAAGGCTACAACATTCAGGTAATAGATATACATTATATCAAAAGATGAACTGTTGCAATGACAGTGTTGTTTGATCAGTTCCTTTTATGCACTGATGCTTTAATCTCTTGAAGACTTCTACTTCATACTAATTTTCTTATATTGATCTTCTAGATTTCTTCTCTACCTATTTTCCACTCTTTCTCTTAATACAAATTGCATTTCAAGTATATATACATGCCTGAATACATGTGACCAAAAACAAGATCTTAGTCGGCCCAAAAACAACATACACAATGCTTCAAAACAATTTGGCTTAATCGTGTTTACATGAGTGTTAAAGATATAATTAAAATCATATTATAATAGGAACCTGGCCTTTGCAAAGTAAAATATTATACGCTAATCAAAATCTGAAGTCTGCTTCATGCTCTATTTTCTGAACTGCTAGTGACACTTTAACTTGCTGTAACTTCTTTGTACTATCATACCATACCATGCATGTATAGAATAAGCTTAGTAACATATCATAAAGCTTAAGTATGGAGGCACATAGTCTGATTTGATCATACGCATGTGCACTGGTGCTCTGATCAACTGTATATCTCTGTAATGTTCTGTTTTCTATACTTAGCCAATTTTGATCTTGAAAGTTTACTTGTCAAAACTTTATATGACTTTGTTTCCATAATGACAATATAAAATTAGTCATATACACCCTAAGTGTCAACTTTCCAACAATCTCCCCCTTTGTCATTAATGGCAACAAAGGAATGTGGCCAAGTTACTTACTCTTTGAAAAATTGTAAGTCTACTATACATCATAACTTCGGCTATATATATTGAACTCATTTCTGTACACTACTCCCCCTTTGACATTAATGAAAAAGGTGCCAAAAAGGAAAGACCTAAGTACTTACTCCAAGTACACATATGGGTATGTAATCTGAAGATTCTTGATCTCTTGTTGCCAAAATGCCTTGAGTGCATCAATGGTATGAAGATGGGCGTATAATGCATATGTGAGCTTCTCCATCTTTGTCAGACCCATGTAGGGGCCTTGACCATATGTGAAAATGGTTTCACCTATATGTTTTATGTTCTCATTTAAAACAACTAAGGAGGGCACAAGTGCATTTCTTAGTTGGGTTTGCCTGGTCGTTATCTTGTTGATCTCTATCTTGACCTTTTCAATCTTGTCTATCTGCCCTTGATAGATGTTTTTGCAAATGTTGATATCTTGGGAGGATGTTTCAACTGATTTCCTAATATTTTCAACCAAGATATCTACTTTTTCAATCTTCTTGATGTGCTCAGAAGTGAATTTGCCTTTGTCCATACAATTAGCTATCACCTTCCTGCCTTTTGTTGCTAACTCTTTCAGAATTGTTTGAACAATCTTCAAAGAGTTGAGATCTAATGAGAAGTTCTTGATCAGTTCATCTAATCTTCCCTTTTTGTACTCATCCTCTACAGGTTTAGTAGTTGAGTCTACTAAACTTGTGAAGTTTGCTTTGAAGCAAGTCAAGATGTTATCATCATCATCAACTGACTGAATATTTTCCAATTTATTTTCTATTGGCACTAGGTTATTCAGAATGTTTACTGACTCCAGAAAGAGAGGGTTTCTCATAACTTGTTTCTCTTTGGCTTTCTCCATGGCTAATACATTGATTTTGATCAATTCTTCTTCTCCCCAAGCATCTGGGTTTCTTGAGTCAGGGGTCAAGCTTGAAAACAATGATACTAATGGTTTGATAGATGGAGTGAATATGGCATTTTGACTAATATCCATACATTCAATTTTCACTGGGATCTCTATAGAGGGTGGTTCATTAGTTTGATTATCTTCCTCATTATTTAAATCTGTTGAATCTTTGGAAATAACTTCATCTTGCTGCAAGGGAGTATTATCAATGCATACCTTCTTTGCTTCTTCAGTGCTGACAAATGCTTTTTCAAATTTGTTTAAGTCATTATCTGAAGCTGTCATTATTATCTTAACATCATTTATCACAATGGTTTCATCTGAATCCTTGACTATATTAGAGGGTGATGTAACTTTGGGCGATGAATCCTGTGGACCTGTCATAGGCACATTAAGAATCTCTAGTTGTTTGTCTTGTTTGGAAAGAATTGGAGTTCACTTTAGCTGTAGGCATCATTGATGGATACATGTGTCTATCCAAAAACACTTGCTCAAATGCTCTTTTAGTCTCTTAACCAACCAATTCATATTCTTTGTTCATAATGTGAAGAGTTCTTGTTTTGGTTCTTAGATGAGGTTTTACCAAATCTAGCAGTATTGCCTTCTCATCATGTGAGAAAATAGGGAGAAGACTATCTAATGTTTCTTCTCTAATCCTCATATCTTCTTTAATTGCTTTCCTTTTCAATAGGTCTAGTATGTTCCATACTTTGTGTGGAATGACTGTCTTTAGTTCCAAAACTAACCTTTTAAATTTGATCATATGAGAGATAATCATAGAATGTATTTTTGACTTGTCTATCTCTTGGTACTTGTCATAGACATTTGTAATTGAATCTGTCTTCCTTCATTAATGATTATGTTCCTTAGGACCAGCATACTAGGTCTGAATCCTACCTCAGGAGGGGCTTGAGTATTATTTACTTTGCTCCATGTTGACCTTGAAGATGGGTGACCTGTGGGAACTTGCTTCCTTCTTCTAGTCAGTTTGCTTGGTACCGAAGGTGAAGAGGATTCTAGGTCAATAGTAGTTGAGGGTGCAGATGTACCTTCATCAGAATTCTTCTTTTTCTTCTTGTGAATATCATCTGATTTCTCTATCTTGACTTCTGCAGGTGTTTGTTTAAGCTCTCTTGCAATCTTAGCTTCCGTATCTTTATCTAGGTCTTCTTGTGTGACCCCATGAACTTTTACGATGTTAGATGTAATCCTTGATGCCTTCCTTTTATTATCTACACTATATAAGACATAATCAAATTGATTTGTCTTCTCTATATATGTGCCCCATCTTGGCTCTTTTGTATCTTTAGGCACAGACAAAAGAACTTGTGCATATCCTTCCAACACATGTTCTTCAACTTCATAACCAAGTGGGTGAATCCATTTGGTTCTTGGCTCAACTGCTTCCATGCAAGTACAGTCAGTTTCCACCATGAAGCATATGGTGTCCTTGTATTTCTCAACTATCTTCTCCGGTATTCTATACCTCTTATGCATCTTGATCCTAAATTTCTTGATCTCCATATCCATAGAGTCCTTTATACTGCTTTCTGATGTAGCTTTTAATGAAATTTGTGACATAGTAGGTTTGCTCCTGTCTAGGTAGAGATTAGAGATTTTACCAACAATGTGGAAGTATAAGTAGATAATCAAAGAGCCAAATCTGAATATTTTTCTCTTGTGATGCTTGATAGCTTTAATGTTCTCAATTAATTGTGTGTGCAATATCTCACAAATATTATATTGTGTGTTATCTCTTGTCATCCTAATTGCTGCCATAATAGTAGCTGTGGATACACTATTCAGTCTGCTTACATGCTGAAACTTGTAACCAAGTATCATGGTGATAAGTTTGATGTCTTCTTCCACAATGGGATCAATACTCATCCCATGCCTATCGCTTCTAGATAAGCAAGCCTGCTCAACCTGTTTCTTTACATCCTTTCCAGTAGGAAGAATAGGTCCAACCTTGGAGAGTCCAGTCATCTGATGAATGAGGTCAGCAGTAATGCGGATAGGAACTTCACCAATCCAATACAGACCATCATGAATCCTACTGAGTAGAGTTTTAACCCATTCTGGTTCATAGAACTCATGCACATTTGTATACTCAAAAATAGTATTATCAGTGAGATGCGAGTATTCATCCTTGAATGAGTAATCTGGTTTCATTATTGATGCCATGAGTGTTGTTATGCTATTGTCACCAACAGACTCCTTCTTATAGTAAATGTAAGCACATATGTCTTCAACATGCATTACTCCTAGTGGAGTCTTGGAGAATGCCCCTTCTACATCATCTAGCATAGACTTGAATGGATGCTTCTTAAACACATATCTCTTCTTCTTAGAGATGTCAAACATTATGGGAGTAGCCATTACTTACTTGTAACTTTCTTAAGTAGGGTTTCATAGAGATTTTGAAATGATGCATCTAGTAGGGTTCCATTTCAACTTTGATTCACCTTGCTAACCAACCAATGTTTATCTTTTAGTGCTTTGATGCTAAATTCTTCTGTGCTCTCCCAATGCTTCGATCTTAAATGTAAAGATGAAGATAAAAGATCTTTTACTGATTTATAAAGAGTTACTGCATTTAATGTTTGATGTCATAACGTGGTTTACACTAAGAATTTCAATCTTTGTTCTTGTCAAAGTAAAAGATATGCATCCATGCATACTATCTTAGCTTGTGAATAAATACATGAATCCATAGGCACATACTCAGAGGTGAGTGTACCAGCCACGTAGGGGTTTAGAGCTTGAATATCTCCCCCTATGACCATGAGGGTCATCTAACCAGAAGCAGAGGTTGAATCCACTGTGGATGCATCTAATACCTTGTTAACATCATCATATTTCTTTACTTCAACCCATATTTTACCTGAATCTTCTGTAGCTTTTACAAACTTGACTTCTCCAGATTCTTCAACTTATGATCCTTTAGGGTTTTCTTGTTTTGGTGTTCTGGACCTGCAAAAACTTGAGATATGTCCTGCTTTGTTACATGAGTGACAAATTATTGGAGGTCTATTAATATTGTTTATCATGCTGCACTTCTTAGCTGTGTGTCCATTATAATTACATATCTAACATGTAATGTTCTGATAGTTTCTCTGAGGTTGATTTCTCTGATTGTATTGATTCAGATTTCTTTGGTTCTACTGTGATTGATTTCTTTGACTAGTTCTGCAATGTATAGCCCTATGACCATATTTATTACAAGAATAACAATAGCCATTGAATGGTCTTACCTCTTTACAATCTCTTGCCAAATGTCCATGCTTGTTACAGGCATAACAGGTTCGGTTAACTATCTTGTGTTCATCTTTAGATGATTCTGCTCTAGTTTCTGCAAGATTCTTAGTAGCCTTTACTTCTGTAGATTTATCTTGTACTTTCTTTCTTTCTTGTATTGTATTGGTTTCACTTTGTGCTATACTGTATCCAACAATAGTATTATCTCCTCTTATCTTTTGTGCATATAGTTGTGATTGAATTAGATGAGAACTTGTGTGAAGTTTTTCAATGTGATTCTTTGCTTCTGTCAATTCAGATTCTATCTTTTTATTGACGTTTTCCAACTCCAAGATCTTTATGTTTTCTTGCAAAAGTTCTTCATCTAATTGTTTAATTTCTTTGGTCTTTTCTTCAATAGTTATTAGGCTATCTGTAAGCTGTTCATTTAGATCTTCAATCTTTTCCTTCAGAGACATGTTTTCTTCATTCAGCTTTTTGACCATTTTTCCCAAATCATTTGTAGAGAAATCTTTTAGATCTTTTCTTAATTTTTTGATAAGCATTTGGGAGCCATCAAATTTTAGTTTAATCTCTTCATTTTCTTTTTTAGATCTGTCAAGATCATCAAGGGCTGCTTCAATTTTCTTTTGCAGATGTTTCTCTTCTGTTGAATCCATGATCTCCTCAAGTGGGTAAACTTTCTTTCAGAGGAACAGAGCTATGATACCAATTGTTAGAAACACTAAGAGGGGGGGGGGGTTGAATCAGTGTTTGTCAATTACCTTTATTGCAGAAACTTGAAACTTAAATCAAAGTGATAAAAAATGAGGCATAACACAATAACACATGACACAAGATATGATTATGGGGAAACCTTGATCAGAGGAAAACTCTGGTGGGAATTAGTACCCATAAATGATTGTACTAGTCTTATGAACTTGTTAGAGTTCCTTTTCCCTGTTAGGAGAAGTATTTACATTGTAAGTACAATGAACCTATTAGGATTCTTTACAAAACCCTATTAAAGGTGAATGGCTTACTGGCAGAGCTCACTGCCCAATAGGATGAAGACTACAACCTTTAGGTAATAGATATACACTATATCAAAAGATGAACTCCTGTAATGACACTGTTGTCTGATCAGTTCCTTTTATGCACTGATGCTTTAATCTCTTGAAGACTTATACTTTAGATTGATTTTCTTATATTGATCTTCTAGATACGTATTTTCCACTCTTTTTCTTAATACAAAATTGCATGTCAAGTATATATAAATTCTGAATAGACGCGACCAAAAACAAGACCTTACTCGACCCAGAAACAACATACACAATGCTTCCAAACAATTTGGCTCAAGTGTATTTACATGAGTGTTAAAGACATAATTACATTCATATTACAATAGGTGCATGGCCTTTGCAAAACAAAATATTATACACTAATAAAAATATGAAGTCATCTTCATGCTCTATTTTTTGAACTGCTAGTGGCACTTTAACTTGTTGTAACTTGTCCATACTGTCATACCGCACCATGCGTGTATAGAATAATCTTAGTAACATATCATAAAGCTTAATTATGGAGGTGCATAGTCTGATTTGATCATACACATGTGCGCTGGTGCTCTTATTGACTGTATATCTCTGTACTGTTCTGTTTTCTATACTTAGCCAATTTTGATCTTCAAAGTTACTTGTCAAAACTTTATATGACTTTGTTTCCATAATGAAAACAAAAAATTAGTCATATACACCCTAAGTGTCAACTTGCAAACAATCTTTCCTCTTGGGTTGCTGTATATATTGTCTGTTGGGTTCCTGTGTTATTTGCTTGTCGGGTTTCTCTATTAGGTTACTATGTTGGGTTCCACTTAAATATTTTTGGGTTGCACTTGTAAAATGTGTCATCAGTTTACATTCTAACCTATCCTATCAGGTTACACTATAACCTTTGTTGTCAGGTTCCCTTGTGAAGTTGTCTGTCGGGTTGTACTAAAACCTATCTTTCGGTGATCATGTACCGATGGTTCAAAATCTATTTTCCCTTGTATAATAATGGAAAAATATGTCATCAATCTCCCCCTTTGACATTAGTATCAAAAATTGATATATGAAAAACTAAAATGTTTAGTATGTACATCATTTAATCACCTTGTCAGCATGACTCACCCTATGTATATGTTCTAGTATAGTATATGTATATGTATATACACTTGCATTGATATATTTTCCCCTTTTCATTATTTCGCCCTTATACCTTATCAACTCTCTTTGTCACATATTTATTTCCCCCTTTTTTTATAATAAGGACAAAGGTGTAAATACTTACAACTTGTCAAAAATGTGGGAATGGGAGTTCTGCATGTCTTCCATCATTTTCTCCCACTTTTCCTTAAGGTGTTCCAAGGCCATGTGCTCCAATGTAATCCTTGCGTGCATATCATATATAATGTTGGTGACAGACATCTCCAGGGTGGCAATCACTTGTCTTTCCGAAGTCATATGCTATTGCAATAAATTGAGATTTGGTAGGAGTAGAGCCTGAAGCTCAGTTACCTCATCTCTAAACTTTGATTTTGTCTCTAAGATCTCAAGTCTCAATGTTTTAGCTTCCTTAATCTTTTCATAACACAACTTTATTGCATTGTTAGTGGTTGTAAGACCTTGTGTACTACCATTTAGATTTTCATCTACTTGTGCAATCTTTTCACTTTTCTCCTTAGTGAATTGCTCTAATGTGCATAAATTCTGAACTAAGGCTATAACTTCTGAAATGATTGGTTCCAATTAATTTACTAGTTCAGATAGCTTTACCTTGTTCTCTACCACTTCTTAGCTGATTTTCTCTATCAATTTGTATTGGTATTTCTATTCTACACGTTCTTATATTGCCTTCTCTGCATCCACATTCTGTGATGTAATGGCTTCAGTAAGAACAACTAATTGATCAATGATAGAAGCATTTTGATCAATTTATGTATTAGGTACAATCTGCTGAAGTGTCTCCTTGGTTGTCTCTAGTACTTGTGTATCCTTTGTCTCCTTTTTATGCTTATCTTGGATAGCTTTTCTTTTACAAAGTTTTGCATACTTTGTAAGTGATTCTGGATCCAATGTCCCAGATCACAGTCTGGTATTTCAATGATCTCTTCCAGTGTGACTGGATTCTTATTCTTCTTCTTTTTTATTCTTTGAAAGTGTAGTGGAGGCACTTGTATACATTACCATAGCAAGTTCCTTTGGTTGGTCTGATGTGCTTGATGAAGGCTTTGGGGGGTGTAGTGCCTTTTAGCTGCTACTCGCTGTCTACCTATCAATTTGGTGTGGACGTCTCCACATTAACCTTTTCTTTATTTGCAACTTCTCCTTTAGTATCCTTAGGAGTGACATCACCTTTCTTATCTTCTTCACCTTTATCTTTATGTTCTCCATCTATTTCTTTATGTTCTTCATTTGTTACATTCTTCTCATCTGTTGTATTTTTCTATTCCTCTTCACCCTTATCCTCGGGTATGTTTGCATCATGCTCAGATGACTTCTCCTTTTTTGAGATGATATTTATAGCTTGTATCAATAATGGTATTTGGCCCAGTATATTCACATGTTTAACATCTATTGTTTTATCTTGTTCCTTGGGCTGCTCAGAGGTAATAGTAACATCTTCATTTTCATTTACCTCATCTACAGGATCATCTCCAGTGATATCTATGATGTTTGTATCTGTGATTGTATCATCTATACTATCCCCTAATGATTGTAGAATTTGAGGTATATCATCCATTTCCTTTCTTGATTCTGTATTTAATTGAGTTAAAGTGAAATCCTCTACATCATTTATAAGAATGTGCTCAAAGCTTAGTATAGCATCCTTTTCTTCATTGTGAGGCTTGTCGATAAGTTCTAATGCTCTTTCGGGGCTTGTATCCTCCTTAGGTACATCAATTATTTTCCTCCAAGGAATCTCACTTTCTTTGTCAAGATCAATTAGGATTCCCTATAATACTTTGCAGGATCTCAATTTTGGTGAGAACTTGTTTGAATGTAACTTCATCATTTCTTCAATTTATTCCATTTTTGACTCGGGTGGCTTAACAGAAAGTAGGGATCTTTCCCTTATGTGTTTTTCAGAGTTCAATGTGAATTTCCACCTTGCTAATAACTTGTCTAGAAGTTCTTGTGGAATTTTATTTTCAAACTATATTGGAACATATTTGAATTTACACATTTTTGTGATGATGGCTTCTTCTATCTTGTTCTGATCCTCATTATTCAGAGTTAGCCATTTTCTAATCTTAGGCTTAGTTATTGAACATGAACTGATGATTGATTCTGTAATCTCATCAATTCTAGTAGGAAAGTTTATTCTTTATGGGTTTTTCTTCTTGTTCAGTGTCCTGTATATCTTCCTTTGTTCAGATTAGTATTTTTCTCCTCTTTGGTTGTGAAGTTTGCCTGGTTTGAGGCTTCCATTTGTGAGTCCTAACTTTTCCTTTCTTAACAGTGAAGAACTTGCATCTTTAGTCGTCTGACTCCTTGTCTAAGATGCAACAGTAGTTCTTGGCTTCTTTGGGGGTGGTTCATTAGATTCTATTGAATCAGAGTCACTCATTTGTTCTTCTTCACCGATAGGTGACTGTCCCTCAGTATATTTTTGTTTTGTTTCTTATTCATTGGCCAACAACTTCTTTTCAAGTGTCTTGACCATTTTTGTCTTCTTTCTATCGATCTTCTTCACAACTAGGATAGTATTTATTCTTTCCTTAGCCTCTTCATAGGTTCCAAACCTTGGTTGTGACTTGTCCAATGGCTCATTTAACAATGCTTCAATAGCATTGGTTTCTTTATCTATGTTGATCTCATAGTCAAGTGCTGCTAACCATGTTGTCCTCGGTACAATTGGTTTGATCAAGGTGGTATCAGTGTCCACCATAAAACAAATATAAGTCTTATATTTTTCTACCATTTTTTTTTTTCATCCTTTTCTGCATCCTATCCTTGAATCCAGTGAAATATTCATCCATGACTGATGAAAAGTTGTCACCTAGTGACTTGATGAATTCACTGATTTGAATTGTCACTGGTCAGGTAGTATCCCAATTGACATTACTGATATATGGAAATAAGTATTGAGAGTAGACAAACATTAACATTAGAAGTGATCTAAACTTACATGAATTGGACTTTGCAGTCCTGATTGTCCTCAAATTCTCATCTAACTACTTCAGTAAAAGCTCAGATAGATCCAATTGTACACCCTTCTTTACAATCTTGTGGGTAGTGTCAACTGCTCCACATGCAATGTTGTTCATCCTGCTAGCTTGGAATATCTTGTATCCCAGCACACATGCACCAAATTTAATTTTCAGATCTTTGATGGAATTCACCTTCAATCCTCTGCCATCCCATTATGAACCTGTCATCTTCTCAATACCGGGGCGAAGAGGGTGTTTAAGTGCCTTGGCCTTGATAGTTATAGGATAATCGGTCGCAACGTTTATCACATCCCTAGTGATCTATTTTGCCTCATCTAGCCACATGTTTAGGTCATGCACTCTGCTCAACACTATTCGGTTCTACTCAGTTTTAAACTCCTTCAGGAACATTAGGGTATTTGTGATGCCTTTCACCTCGATGTGTTTGTTCTCATCCTTGATGGTTCCATCTGTGCAATGCTTCTTGTAAGCTTTCTCAACCTCAAGATCTCCTATCTCAGCGATCTTGCAATGTATGTATGCCCTAACATCCTCAACGAGAAAAACCCTAGGTGGTATGCTTGAGAATGCACCAATGTCATTGGGTTACGAGGCAACCTCTAGACAACACTTGTATTTAGGTTCTTCACAAGTGGCATTCTTGATCATATTAAATTTTTTCTCTTTGGCATTCTTGCTATTGGTTACACGGGATGTTGTTTCCATGATTTCTAAAAATTTAGGGCTTTTCCCGTAAAAAAAACTGTGATCTGAGTGACTCTAGTTACTTACTTAACCCACTGAAGCTTTTGTGGATCTATTTGAATGCCCTAAATATGCTTGTTTATCGCTTTTGCAATTTGGTCATTGTTGGTCACTCTATGCTCTGCTTCTTCGCTCGTAATCACATGGTGAATAATGAGCTCTTTCTTTGCCCTTTTTATAGACAATTCCCCAAGTGGCACAATTAATGCTCTACCCACTTCTCAGTGTTTGAAGATGGAGTCGCTCGGGTATCACACAAAATTTTTGCTCAGGGTAAGTGACAACTCACTTAACCTTTCACATGTTTACTGATGGTGCTTAATAAATGGCGAAGACTTCAATGTCATTTTACATGATTACTGATGCTGCTCAATTTACAATGGTAACTTAGCTTTTGTATGTTAACTGATGATTCTTGGTAAGCATTGACAACTTAGCTTTGTAAGCACATTGATGATTTTTGGTATGAATTAACTGACATGATTGAATTCATAGAATCATAACAAGTAATTCCATAGTGCATCTTTAATCATGCTAGTTTGGCATTTTATCATTGTATAATGGAACTAGTGTGAAATATAGCTTGGTATAGTGCAGTTCTATACTTACTTGTTCAGACTAGGCGGGGTTGGTGATGTCAACAGATCCATTGGATAAGGTATCACCAGTTATGTTGCTTGGTCAAGCATCATCAGTGTTTGTAGCTTTCCTTCACATTTTCTCATCTTTCTGATGTCTTCAATTGTATTTCCATTGGGAAAAGTGCTTGTCTATGTCACTCAGTCTCTACACTCCTTGCTTAGATGACCAAATTTATGATAGTGTAAGCATGCCTTTCTAGGGTTAGTCTAGCTTCTAGACCTTCTCATCCATTTTCTCATGTAGTTTTCTGCTATGTGTCCATATCTACCACATGCTGTGCAATTTTTCCATGTGTTGTAATCCCAAACATATGAGTTAACGACTCTTTTCAGTTGATAAGCATTTTATTGTTCTTTAGGCTTTCATGCTTGTTTTTTGTTCTTCCTGTATTCAAGAGACATATGCCCATGCATTTTTTAAGTAGGACAGTATTTTTCCATGTAGGTTTCCTTCTTTGTTTGTTTCACCTTAGATTTACATTCATATGCTTTATGTCCTTTCTTTTTACAGTTATAACAATTTCCTATGAATGAAGATGTGGATTTAGGAATACCTTTAGTTTTGCTTCTGCAAACATTTGATGTGTGGCCTAGTTTTCCATAGTGATTGCATGACTTCTTTCTTGGTCCTAGATTTGTGTAGACATCCTTTGGATCATCTTGATATGGTGATTCTCCATGCTCGGTATACCCTAATCTGGTAATATTGTTGACTCTTCTTTGTCCATCTAGAAAATCATCCATCCTTTTTGTACTTTCTTTAGCTCTCTTAATCATATCATTGTGTTATTGCTGAATTCTTACTTCATGCTTTAGTTTTTCATTTTCTTCTCTTAGCTCACCAATAGCTTCTATTTTTTCAATGAGTTCTATGTTCACTCGGTTTTCCTCCTGACTCATAAGAATAATATGATGGTGATCTCATGATGATGTTTAGTAAGCCTTTGTATTTCTGACTCTTTCTCTTGTAGCTTTTCAGTGATCTTCCTCCTGTCACCAATATCTAGTGTTCTTTCTTGCTTAGCTTGTCTCACATTATTCATAATATCAATCATCCTTACCATCTGTGTCTCTTGACCAATTTGCAATATCTTTACTTTCTCTGTTATATGTTGATTGATTTAATTCAGATTTGTAATGCTTCCTTTAGATGTGTCTGATGTATTGCAAGATGTAGATCCTGATGATTCAAATGAATTAGGTATCTCTTCTTCATGATAATCTTTTTCATTGCATCAAGATTCCATAACATTTCTTTCACCTAGTAGCTCTCTCATCTTGATTCTATCTACTTTGTATTTCTCATAGAAGATCTATATCTCTAGCTTCTGATTCTCAATACTCTTGTCTAACTTATACCTTTCCATTGTATGATCTTTTCTTTCAAGTCTTTTAAACTTTTCCAAATAAGAGATCTAGCTCTGATACCAATTTTTGGAAATAATGGAATGGCGTATATTGAGAGGGGAGGGGTGAATCAGTACCCTTAAATTTTTTTTCACTTAACCTCAATCCTTTTAGTAATCAATACATTGTATTACTGACCATATATGTTATTCTATCTTTATGCATGTAATATCAATTCATAAACATAATTTTCATGTAAACATTCATGAAATGTATTGACACATGACACAAGATTTTGTAGTGCAGAAAACCCATGTTAGAAGGTAAAAACTGTGGTGGGGATGAAACCCACAAAACTTCACTATCTACAGAATGGAAGGGGTCGGTTAAGGCTTACAAGTTTGATCACTTTTGATGATCTTACCCTGTTAGGAGTAACATGTTTAGACTGGTTAAGGTCTACTCTGTTAAGAGCTTTAGGAACACTGTTTAGTGTGCACTCGGTTAAGAGGTTTACAAAAGGATTGTTAAATCCACCTTCTCAAAGGATTTCTTCTATTTTCTACACTTGTTAGAATGTAGTAAAAAATACTTATTGACCTGAGTGTATGGAATATAGAATTCCTGATTAGAGATCCATTAAATATTACAATATGATGTATCACCTATAGTGACTGATTAATACCTCTGTTATGCTAGGTAGCCTTGGATCTTGTTATTGATAACTAATTTCATCTTTTTTTGTCCCTCTGCATAAAACTTCGTCTCTGATCCATAGAAGTGTCTGCAGCTACAATCATCATCACATCAACTTGTTTTGATTGATTACACATCTATTTATACATTAGATTGACCTATTTTAGTTTCACTCTTTTCAAAGATAACTCTATGATCAAAGGTTTACAACTTGACCTTGATCTCCTAGTTTGCATGTTTACAATCAGTTAGACTGATTAAAACAATTAAAATTACTTTGTTTGTCCCTCAAGAAATGGATTTAAAGCTAAGATTTAATATAAATATAAAAAATAAGTGTTTTATCTGATGTATAAGTTAGATCAACATTTCTCAGAATAAAACTATCTCTCGGTAGAATGGTGCTTGTGTTTCTCTATAGTCTTTCCTCTCAGGTTGCTCTGTATAATGTCTGGCGGGTTCCTCTATTATCTACTTGTCGGGTTCCACTTAAACATTTTTGGGTTGCACTTGTAAACTATGTCGTTGGTTTATATTGTAACCTGTCCTGTCGGGTTACACTATAAACTTTGTTGTCAGGTTCCCTTTTGAAGTTGTCTTTTAGGTTGTACTAAAACCCATCTTTCGGTGATCATGTACCGACAGTTCAAAATCTGTTTTCCCTTGTATACTAATGGAAAAATATATCATTAGTTGATCCCCCCATGGGAGCCCATGGGTCCGCAGGCCTATGGGCCCTACGGCCTATGGCTTAGCCGTAGAGTCCACAGGTCATACATCATAGTAAAAAGGTAAAAAAAAATATTGGATTATAAATATCAAGAGGATTATTTTTCATTGTTCTAAATTTGAACTATTTCCAAAACCTATTCTAACCCAGCCACTAGTCTAAAGTATACAAAATAAATTCAACAACATATCAATATAGCTCTTCCCCATGAATGCAAACACATGAAATAAACCAAATATACCATCACACTAATGAGATTCTTGACTACATTGTTCTCCTATCCTTCAAGATATTGGATGGAAAGGTATTTTATCTCATAGTTTTAACGCATGCACATGATGACACTAAAGGAATGGAGTGCGGTTGATTGTTGCAAGATGATAATGATGTGATAGCTAGAATTCCAGTAAGAAAGAGTTCTCCAAATCACAAGTTCGTTCGGGGCATTAGGTGCAAATGGGATGAGAAATGTTGATTTATAAAAGTCTTCAAGAAAATCAAGGGTTGAGATTAAGAGGTTAAAATATGAATGGCTAAGATAAGAGGGTGGGTAAGGATTAGGTGAGAATGAATAAGATTAGAGGTTAATTTGAATGAAGGGATGAGGCTAAGTGGTAGGTAAGAATTGTTTACTTTTAATAATACATCACTAGATTCATTGAATCTAGATGTGTTTGATGGAAAATGACAAATGATGAGACAAGTAACATTTTTTCACATAACTATGAATTAAGAGTGATCCACATGAGTGGAAATGATTGGTTAAGAAAAGGAAGCAAGGGTCATGAATCAATTAAATAAATAAAGGTATTATTTTAATTAGTAGTAGAAAAGGGAAAGTGGAAAAATGAATAATTAAATAAATGATTATTTATTTAATCATAGGATAGAAAAAGCTAATGAATTCGATAAATAAATAGAACATTTATTTAAATAATAGAAGAAGAGGATAATGAATTAATTAAATAAATAATAAATATATATTTAATTAATTAAATATTTTTCAAAAAATAATATTTAATTATATGAGGACATTTTTAGGTGTCTACATTTTGCCCCTCTTTGAGATAATGTAGTTTATTGCATTGTTTCCAAGAAAAAAAAGATAAAGGCTATAAGCGTGATGCCCAGTCATGAGAAGGATGATGAAGGATGTTGAGTTAGTAGGATGATGCCCCCTTGAGAGGACATGTGGGTTAGGAGAACACACATGTTCTCTCTAAAGGAAAGTTGGAGGATAAGGCTAGAAGAAAATGGATAAAGGGTGATGACATTAATTTTCCATTAGTATGCAAACAACACTTTCGATAAGCATACACCGAAAGACAGGACAAGAGAAAACCGAAGATCATATATTAAGAGATTGCCAAAGATGACTAAGTGCAAAGAGAATCGATGACACAATTTAGTGTGTAAACCAAAATCACAAAGCAGAAAGATAAAGAGGAACACGACAGAGGAACCCGATATGCAAAATACAGTGTAGACTGACAAAACAGTTAAAGAACAATCGACAGAACAAAACCAAAGGACAGTCAAGCATGACCGACAGACATAATTAAAAGTTAGTTGCAGCCCACAAAAAGTGGATCTGACTTCCACGTTAGATAAAGAAAATGTATTCTATTTATAGGATATTTATTTGTTGTAAATACATTTATTTAGGGAAAAGATACATAAATGTAAGTGCTTTAATCAGTCTAACCGATTTAAAACACATGGACTAGGAGATCTTGGTACAAGTTGTAAACCTGATCTAAGAGTTAACATTGTTTTTATCGAAACTTGATGAAGTTGTGAAGAGAGAGGAGAACATGAATGAATCAAAAGAGCACATCTATGGATAAGATTGAGAGTTTCAAGAATATGGACAATAAAAGGTGAATTTGATTAGCAAGAACCAAGAATAGAGCATACCAAGAATCAGAGGTATTATTCAATCATAATTAGGTGATAATCTTTTACATATAACTAAATTTGATCTGTATCAGCAATAGGAGATTTCATTTACCAGGTCAATTTGTAATTTTCTATCATTCTAACAAGTGGAGAAAAGTGTAAAAATACTTTCAAGGAAGGTGGATTTAACAGTCCAACAACAAATCTCTTAATCGAGTGCACACTCAATAGTGTTGCTAAAGGTCTTAACAAAGTAGACTTTAATAGGTCTCCACCGATACTCTTAATAGGGTAGATCATCAGAAGTGATCAAATTGTAATCCTTAACCGGCCCCTTCCAATCTACAGATAGTGAAGATTTTGTGGGTGCCATCCCCACTACAGTTTTTACTTCCTCACAGGATTTTTATGCGATATCATATCTTGTGTTATGTGTCAAATTACTTTCATGAATGTTTCTATGAATGTTCACATGTATGTTAATGTTATGATTTGATATAACTCACATCAAGATAGTATAAATCAAATTTAATGGATATACAATCAATTACAAAGGTTAATTAATTAAAGGATACAAAATTTTTAGAGGTATTGATTCACCCCTCCCCTCTTAGTACATACTTCCCATTAATCCCAACAATTGGTATCAAAGATGAGTCTCTTCTTGGAAAGATTAAAGCCTTAAGAGAAAAGATCATACAATGGCGAAGTACAGACTTGATAAAAATATTGAGAATAAAAAGCTTGAAATTTAGATGTTCTTTGAATAGTGTAAAGAAGCTATAATCAACATGAGACAACTGCTAGATGAAAAAAAAAATATGGCATCTCACTCAAATGAGATAGATTATCATGAGGAAGAGATACCATATTTTTTTGAGTCTTCAGGATCAACTACAAGAAAAGCATTAGATACATCAGAAGAAAGCATCACAAGCCTAACTGAAATCAATCTACATCTGGCTGGACAAGTTAAATCTCTACAAATCGTTCAAGAGACATAGATGGTAAGGATGATTGATGTCATGATTAATGCTAGACAAGATGAGCAAGAAAGAACACTAGCTATTGATGATAGAAGAAATATCACTGAAAAGATAGAAGAAAAAGAGTCTGAAATCCAAAAACTTACAAAGCATCACCATGAGATTACAATTCAGATTATTCTTATGAGTCAAGAGGCAAACAAAATAAATTTTGAACTCATTGAAAGAATAGAAGCTATTAGTGAAATGAGGGATGAGAATGAAAATTTGAAGCATGAAATAATAATTCAGCAACAACATAATGAAATTATCAAGAAAGCTGAGGAAAGCAATAAAAGAATGGATGATTTTCTTGAAAGACAATGAAGATTCAACAACAATAACAGTCTAGGTTTTACCGAGAATGGAGAAACATCAAATCAAACTGATCCAAAGAATTTCTATACAAATTCAAGACCAAGAAAGATTACATGCAAACACTATGGAAAGCAAGGCCATATATAAAATGTATGCAGAGGAAAAATGAAAGGTATTCCTAAATCTACATCTTCATTCATGGGATTTTGTTATAAATGTAACAAGAAAGGACATAAAGCATATGCATCTAAATCTAAGATGAAACAACCAAAGAAGGAAACCTACATGGACAAATACTATCCTACATGCAAAATGAATGGGCACACAACTCTTGAATGCTGGAAAAAGAAAAGACAAGCATGGAAGCCTAAAGATCAAGAAACTCCCTATCAACCAAAGAGAGTCGGTAATCAGTATGTATGGGACTACAATACTTGGAAAAATTGTCCAACATGTGGAAGATATGGTTACATTGTTGTAAACAATATTAGACAGTGGACTAGAAAGTCTAGAGGCTGGACTAACCCCAGAATGGCATGCTTACACTATCATAAAGTTGGTCATCTCAAGAAAGAATGCAGAGACTGAATGACAGAGACAAGCACATATCCCAATGGAAACACCATTGAAGATACTCAAAGAGATAAAGACAAAATGTGGAGAAAATCTTCAAGCAATGATGAAGTTGGAATAAGAAATGCAAATGGGGACACCCCATCCAATGGATCTGGTGACATCACCACCCCCACCTAAGAAGAACAAGTAGGTATGGAACTGCATAACCCAAGTTATTATTTTACATAAGTTCCATAATATATGTTGATATAATGCCAAATTAGCATAAGAAAGATGCATCATGGTATTACTTGTTAAAATCTGTGAAAACTATGCTTTCGGGCATATATACCAAAACTCGTCAGTATACACTCAATGGAAAGACTGCCTATACTTACTGAAAAGCGTCGGTTAAAAGCAAAGTTGCTAGTATAAATCGAGCCTCATCGAAAAACAAGCAAAGTGGACAAAGTTGTTTACGACACTGAAACCTGTCGGTAAAAGCAAGTAGAATAGTGATTGGTCCAAAATGTTATATTGTCACTGAGGGAAAGTGAAGTCTTCACCAACAAAATCAGTCTTCATACATCGAGGAGTTGGTAAGCATTTATGACATGTGTTTTAGGGCAACAACTATAAATAGGGCAATGGAACAACTCATTTGTCATGACACCCAAAGCAGAGCGACCAAAGGCAATTTTCAAGAAGAAAGCAACTAAGTCATAGAGCGATCATGACTTGACACACACCACTCCTAAGCTATTTAGGGGTCTTTACAAGCACAAACAGTAAGTTCTACAGAACTAAAAACTCTATTTTCACACATTTTGCAAGAAGCCCTAAATATTTGAAAATGGCCTCAACATCTCAAACCATGAAATCCAAGAATGCAAAGAAGGATGAGTTCAAGCTCATCAATAATTCAGCATGTGAGGAACCAAACTATAAGATCCATCATGAGGTTTCCTCACAACCCAATGATGCTGGAGCATTTTCACGCATACCAGCTAGGGTTTTACTCATGGAAGATGTTTGATCTTTCATACACTGCAAGATTGAAGAGATAGGAATATCAAAGGTTGAAGAAGATTATAAAAAGTTGTGCAATGAAGATGGAACACTAAAAGATGAACACAAACATATTGAAGTAAAAGGGCTCACCTATTCCCTAATGTTCCCGAAGGTTTTCAAAACTGACTGGATTTGGTTAGTGCTAAGCTGAATGCATAACAACAAGCTATGGCTTGATGAACTGAAGGTAATAACCCAAGATGTCATCCATGCGGTCACTGGTTACCCCATAACCAAGAAATTAAAGGCACTCAAGAAGCCACCAAAGGTCAAGACCAAGAAGATGACAGGAGCCAAATGGGATGGCAGAGGAATAAATGTTACCATAATAATCGATGATGAGATCAAGTTCGGTGCATGCGTTTTAGGATATAAATTCTTCCAAACAAGAAGATTGAACAAGATAGCATCAAGTGTAGTGGACACAACGTTCAAAATTGTGAAGAAGGGAACACAATTAGACCTATCTAAACTACTCCTAAATTAGTTGAAGGATAACTTAAAGACTATCAGGAATGCAAATTCAAACACATGTAAGTTTGGCTCACTAATAATGTGTATCTTCTTTTATTTTTAAGAAACATTCTTGTTGGTTGGAGATTTGAAATGGGAAAACACCAAATCGGTCACCATGCAAATCAGTGAGCACATAGCTACACTAGGAGATAAATTTGAGACAGTCATGGATGAATACTTCAATGTGTTCAAAGACCGAATGCAAAAGAGGTTAAGAATCCCCAAGAAACTCATTGAAAAGTATAAGGATGAGATATGCTTCATGGTTGATACAAACAATACATATATCAAGCCTGTTGTACCAAGGAAAACATGGTTAGAACCATTAGAATATGATATCAACATTGATCTAGAAACCAAGGCAATTGATGCCTTGATTAATAAACCACTAGATAAGAAACAACCCAGGTTTGGAACATATGAAGAGGCCAAGACAAGAATAAAATATGGCCTAGTTGTTAAGAAAATAGTCAAGAAAAAGGACAAGATGGTAAAGAATCTCAAGAATATTCTATCAACAACCGAGGAAGAAGCTGAGAAAGATGAAGAAGTTGAACAAGAGGAAGAAACCAAAGAATAGTTATCTGTTGGTAAAGATGAAGGAAAGGATGACTTTGAGGAAATAGAGTCAGATTCGCCACCTCCTCCACCAACAAAGAAACCAAGGACAACAACTAATTCTAGGACAAGAAGCCAAACATCAAAGGATTCTACTCCTCCACCTTTAAAGAAAGGAAAGGTAAGGACATAAAAGAGGAAAGCTCCCAAACCAAAGACAGGGAAAATCAAAAGAGGAAGGAAGTTCATCAAAACTCGAGAGGAAATAGAAGACACTGAGCAGGATGAAGCTATAGAGGAAGAAAGTGTCAAGGTAAAAGAACCTGAATCTATTGATGACATATGCAAATCTATTGCAAACTCTAGATCTATATGTACAAGTTTAAATATGTACCAATTTAGTTTGAAGGCACTTATGTACCAAGGGAACTCTTGGATAGACTATACTCCCATTGGACATTTGCCTTGAAAAATGAAAAAGAGATAAGAGAGTACTTGTTTCTCTCATGCCACCTAAATCAAAGAAGGTAGAAATAGATGAAATGATGGAAAAGTACAAAAATGAGTTCTCACCAGAGCTGAGAGCATACAAATTTCTTGAAGGAAATTTTATAGCGCTTGAACAGGACAACCACAAGAAATGGTTCAAAATTATGAATAGAACCATTGAGGAGGTAAGCCCCAACAAATACCTTCAACAACAAGATGTTGACAAGGCAACTCAAGATGACACATGTATTGAGTTAGAAAAAGAAGAAGATGATACAACCAGAAACAAGAATGCAAATGTTATAGATGTTTCATGGCCAGATAGCACAAATGAAAACATTGTGGATACTAATATCATTGACATTACCGAAGACCTAGAAGAAGAAATTAATAAAGATGAAGATGCCATTGTTATAAAGGACACAACTAAAGAGTAGGGCACAATAGTTGACACTACACAAGTGAATATTGTAGGCAACATGCCTATATTGATACAAGCTATCAATATCCTACAAGAAACAAGCAAGTCACCTGAAAAGGATACTGCCAAGGATGTAGGGGAAGAAGCAAAGAAAGACAACATTGATGGTCAGCAAGACATTGGAGCTACTCAAGATGTAACTGATACTGATAAGGTTACAGGAGGAGGTAAAGAAAAGGATGCAAATACACAAGACAAGAATGTAGAAACCAAGATGGATGAAGCAAAAGACACCGATGAAGGAGACAAACCTAAAGATGGTACTCCTAAGGAAACTGACAAGCATGCTACCAACGATGTTAAGGTGAATGTGGAGATGTCGATAGACACCTGACAAGATGAAACCGGTGCCAAATAGCAGAAAGAAGCATAGTAGGTCACTTCATCGAGCACAACAAAGAAGGTTGATAAATTAGCAATGGTCTTACATTCTAGAGATTCACAGAAGAAGAAGAAGAAATCAAAGAAGAACAAGTTAGAGGTCACCCTAGATGAACTCATTGAAATACCAAAGTGTGACCCATCTACACTTGACTTTGAAGCATTACAAGAATATGGAGAAATATGCCAAAGAAAGGCATTGTAGGAGAAGCTGGAGAAACAACACAAGGACTCCATGATACTGGAGACAACATGGGACATATTACATCAAATTGTGCTCGATGTTGATATTGATTATAACAAGCCAATACTTGATCAATTAGCTCCTCTAACCAGTGTCATAAAAACTTGGAATATAGATGTAGAGAAGGCAATTAAGGAGAGAGAAGAGTTGAAGTACCAACAAAATATCATTGAAAAAATTAGCCAAGAAGTGGCTGTAAATAAGGTAAAGTTGTCAGAATTCATCACTGAATTAGACCCAATCATATCTAAAGCTATAACATTGATACAAAAATTGAGCACAATAGAAAATTTCACTAAAGAGAATAGTAACAACATTGCAAAGATGGATACAGATCTAACAAATAGTGCACAAAGCTAACCATTGATGGAGACAATGCAGTCAAACTGCATTATGAAAACATAATAGAGATAAAATGGTTAAGGCAAGAACCGTGGGAGGCAAAAACACACTTTAGGGAATAAGTAACCAATCTTCAAGCTCAACTTCTACCAAACCTTACACTGCTCCAACAACACATCAGTTCAGCAAGGCAACTAATAGCAACCCCAGAGATGTCTGTAGCAGACAACATCTATGACATGCACTCAAAGATCACACTCGAGCACATGGCTCTTGAGAACCTCAAAGAAAAATGGGATAAAATGATGGAAGACATGAAGTCTTCACACTCCCACATTTTTTATAAGCTCTAAGGTAAACATCTTTGCCCTTAATATCAAAAAAGGGGGAAAATGATATGAGTACAAAATTTAAAAAATGAGAAAATGATATGTATTCATTCATTCATTCATTCAGATGGGAAAGTGGTAGATATGTATATGTATATTCATATAGAAAAATGATATGTAGAAGGAAAGACATCATATGTATAGATACATCAGCATATACATAGGGGGAGTCATTAAATGACTAAGGATTATATATGTTGTATATACTTAACATTTTGTTAGTATTTTGCACATATCAGTTTTTTATATTTTGCATATATCAGTTTTTGATATTAAATGTCAAAGGGGGAGATTAATGAAATTAATTTTCCATTAGTATGCAAACAACACTTTTGGTAAGCATACACCAAAAGAAAGGACAAGAGAAAACTGAAGATCAGATATTAAGAGATCACCGAAGATGACTAAGTGCAAAGAGAACCGATGACACAACTTAGTGTGTAAACCAAAATCACAAAGCAAAAAGATAAAGAGGAACCCGATATGCAAAATATAGTGCAGACCAAAAAAATAGTTAAAGAGAAACTGAAAAAACAAAACTGAAGGACAATCAAGCATGACCGACAGACAAAACTGAAAGTCAGTTGCAGCCCGCAAAAAGTGGATCTGACTTCCACGTCATATAAAGCAAGTTTATTCTATTTATAGGATTTTTTTTTTTTTTAAATCTATTTCTTTAGGGACAAGATACATAAATATAAGTTCTTTAATCATTCTAACTGATTTAAAACATATAGACTAGGAGATCTGGGTACAAATTGTAAACCTGATCTTAGAGTTAACATTGTTTTTATCGAAACTTGATGAAGTCAATCCATCTATAAATAGATGATGTAATCATTCATTATTAATGATGTGAAGAGAGAGAAGAACATGAATGAATCAAATGAGCACATCTATGGATCAGATTGAGAGTTTCAAGAACAGGGATAGTAAAAGGTGAATTTGGTTAGCAAGAACCAAGAACAGAGCATATCAAGAATCAAAGGTATTATTCAATCATAATTAGGTGATAATATTTTACATGTAAACTAAATTGGATCTGTATCAGCAATAGAAGATTGCATATACTAGGTCAATTTGTAATTTTCTGTCATTCTAACAAGTGGAGCAAAGTGTAAAAATCCTTTCAAGGAAGGTGGATTTAATATTCCAACAACAAATCTCTTAACCGAGTGCACACTCAATAGTATTTCCAAAGCTCTTAACAAAGTAGACTTTAAAAGGTCTCCGCTGATACTCTTAATAGGGTAGATCATCAGAAGTGATCAAATTGTAAGCCTTAACCGGCCCCTTCTAATCTGCAGATAGAGAAGATTTTGTGGGTGCCATCCCCACCGCACTTTTTACTTCCTCATAGGAGTTTTCTATGATATCATATCTTGTGTTATGTGTCAAATTAACTTCATTAATGTTTCTATGAATGTTCACATGTTTGTTAATGCTATGATTTGATATAACTCACATCAAGATAGTATAAATCAGATTGAATGGATAAACAATTGATTACAAAGGTTAATTAATTAAAGGATACAAAAGTTTTAGAGGTATTGATTCAACCCTCCCCTCTTAGTACATAATTCCCATTAATCCCAACAAAAGGGAATGGTAAATCAATGGTCATAACAGTGGTCATGGAGGGGATAAAAAGAATGAGAAGAAGATTAATAGATAGAAGGAAATGATTAAAACTTGTTCTTTTTATAGTGTTATATCATCATTAAGCCTATTATGGAAAGCATATGAAATTATCAATGTATAATAGAACTGGGATGGCTCACATACCATTTGTAAATATAGAAGAGAAATCATATAGTAAGGAATGTTGTTGTTCACACTAGACCCATAAGTCCTTGATGATCTTAAATAATCATGTCCTAAGATGAGTCATCATGTTACTAAAGAGAAATCCACAAACAAAAATAAAGTGACTATGCCCTATAATCACTACTCTAGTGAAAGACATCCTTGAGAAAGATAGAAAGAACATTACAAAAGATAAATCAAATAAAATATAATACTCACTCGACCAAACAAGTCACAACCATGTAGATCTTTTGCTAGAGTTTAAGTGTTCTTGATAGATTGATAATGATCGATGGTTTCTGGTTTCAAGAAAGATTTATCATGCATAAGACACACAATGGATCATGCTAGTGTCTAATTTCAAGAAGGATTCTGTTGGAAGCTACAATTGAAATAATTGTTATATTGTCATTGATGTCAAACCTTAACTAGTAAGACAATTGCTATCTAGTAAAGTGTCATATCATTTTATTGATGAAGAATATTTGAAAAGAGGAGATAACAAGAAGTCCTAGTGAAATGGTGGACTTATGTGAAACTATAATGGGTGCTTGATTAGTTGGCACATTTACAAGATGATGTGTTGTCTATCTTTGACACCAAGTGAAGATTGGAAGACTAAAATCTTAGTCTTGACCAAGCAAAAGAGAAGAAGAGTAAGGAACTTAAGTTTAAGCCAAGTGATGCGAGTGTTGACCAAGTGCCAGAACATGCCAAGTTATATAGTGTCTACCAAGAATTAGTATTTTTCAATTTGTCTAGTGATGATCGAGCAGAAGAACATAGTGATGACCGAGTGTCATTATTTTATAGTTTGAGAAAGAATTGAGATCCCAGCCAACATAGTTGAATTATTGGGATATGTAAAGAGTGTGGAAGATAAGGATGAACATCGTGGGACATTTAATGAGCATTTAATATATGTTCAACTATTTATATGTATGGATTCAAGGATTTTTGAGAAGTATCTAAAAAGTAGGAGTACGAAATGTTGGAAGGATTCATTGGATCTAAAAAAAGCATAAGATATACAATGATGATTAAGTGGAAAAAGATTGAGCTACCTAATCAGAGAGGTATAAGATTAACCTAATTGCAGGTTATGGGAAGAGGTTGATTCAGTTGATTGGAAAATATAAGCAGAAGGCTGAGAAGAGCAGTAAAGAACTGTGAAGTGGTAATTGCTTGATGGATTTCCAAGTAGATAAGGGAGATATAAGTGATAATGAAGGCCAGTCAGTGAATTAACATTTGAGTGAAAGTGGACCAGTATTTGCAAAGTGAGTTGTATGTTTTAAATCAAATCTACTGTTACTTTCTAACTATTATATTAGTTAAAATCCTTTAATCAAGGTTGACCTAACAGTCATTTGTAAATCCTTTAATCAAGGTAAAATTCTAGAATGATCTAAGTCCTCAACAAGGCTCAATTTTAATTGGGTGATTAAATTCTTTAACAGGGTCACACCTAACAATGTGTATTGTAACCTTTAACAAGGTTTTCTCCTCACAGAGCTCACTTTAGAAGAGTGAAAGATTGGTAGCATGTTACTGGTGGTTTTTCCCATATTGGGTTTCTACGTTAAATCCTAGTGTCATACTTGTGTGAATGTTATTTGATGTGTTTATTGGTAAGAGCTTTATATTCTCCAGGTTGATTACTTTAGGATAGTGGACTACAATTTTATGTTATTGATCATATGCTATAGAGTATGAGTGGGTTGTTGAGTAGATCTAAGTTGGTTAAAGTGTTTAAAATTTCAATTGGTACATCATGACCTAAGGATAAATGATTCACCCCCCTCTCAGTTATTCTGAATCATTCTAACAATTGGTATCAGAGAATTGTGGTGCTTGTAAGGAAAAGTTTGAATATATTTGAAGCTAAAGATAAAGATATATAAAAATGAGGTATTAAGGTTGAACAAGGAGAACTTCCCTGGATGGAAAATTTTGATGAAGCTACACCTAGCTGGAATTGGAGAAGAAACAAAACAATATGTGGAACATGACTACATAACTATGGCTACATCATTGACAATTCAACAGATGAAGAAAAAAAAAGAACACAATCAAGCAATGTTGGAGATTGCATCAGCCCTAAGTTATCTTGAATTTGAAGATATAAAAGATTTTACTACTGCAAAAGAAATGTGGAACACACTGGCAACTATCTATGGTGGAGATAAAAATGTACTAAGAGCCAAATCTGAAAGCTTGAGAGGTAAGTTTGATGAAATGAGAATGTTAGAAGGTGAAACTATCGTTCAATACTGTAGCCGAGTTAAGGAGGTTGTGAATTCTATTAGATGATCTAATTGAACTATTGATGATGATACTGTTATTAGCAAGGTATTGAGAACCCTACTTCCTATTTATGCTATTAGAGTTTTTGCAATACAAGAAATGAGATGCACTCCTGGTAAAAAATTATCTCTGGAAGGTTTAGTTGGTAGAATTACTACTTTTGAGTTATCAAATTTTGATAATTTCACCCCTCACAATGTTGAATCTGCATTCAAATCACAATTGACTCTTCATAAGTCTAAGAAAGGAAAAGAAAGATGTGTGAATAGTGAAAGTGACACTTCTGATGATGATCTTGATGAACTCGAGGAACTTATGGCTAGAAGACTACCGAGCGGAAAAGGAAAATTCAAAGGTAAAATTCCTATAATCTATTTTTCATGTAAAAAGGTTGGCCATATTGCAAAAAGATGCCCTGACAGGAATGACAATGCTAAAAGAAGAGAAGGAAAGTACAAAGACAAAATGGATGATAGAGATTTCAGAAGGTATAATTACTACAAGGAAAAAGGTAATAAATCCTTCTATATTGTTGAAGAAGAAACTGATAGCGAATCTGATAAATCTAATGACCGTGATATAGAAGTTGTTTATGTTTCTATGAAAGATGATTCTGATTCTGATGAGAAAAATGCACTTATTTCATAAATGAGTAAAGGTGGTAGATGGATAATTGACAGTGGTTGCTCATATCACATGACTGGTGATAAATGTAAGTTTGAAACTTGGAATCATTGCAAAGGTGGTAGTGTTAAGTTTGGTAATTATACACCATGTCTTGTGAAAGGAAAAGGATCAATAAAATTGACTGATAAGATTAGTTGTGACAATGCTTATTGGGTTGAAGGAATTAACTATAACTTGTTGAGTGTTTCACAGTTGAACACTTCTAGATACCAAGTTTAATTTGATAAAAAAAAGGATAAAATATTTGATTCTACTGGTGAACTAATTGGAAGTGGAGAAAATACAAGAGGTACTTTGTTTTATCTAGATCTATTTGATGAGACATGTTTGTTTGCACAATATGATGATGTATGGTTATGACATAAAAGGCTGTGTCATGTGAACTTTGATAATTTGGTAAACATTAGTAAGATGAAAAGAGTAAGAGGGTTACCAAGATTGAAGAAACCTGATAATGTGACATGCAAGCAATGTCAATTGGGAAAAATGACAAAGTCTAGTTTCAAGAGAAAAACCTATACTTCAGATGATATTTTGGAATTGGTTCATACTGACCTTTTTGGACCTATTGGAGTGAAACTCTTCTGTGGTGATAAATATTTAATTATGTTTGTTGATGATTATTCTAGAATGATGACTATGATGTTTCTCAAATAAAAATATGATGCCTTTCAGTTGTTTAAATGGTATTTGGAAAAATTTGAAAAAGAGACAAGTAAGAGCTTTAGATGTCTGGGATCTAACAGAGGAAGAGAGTTTATATCTAATGAGTTCAACTTATTCTACAAGGATAGAAGAATCAAAAGACACATGTCTTCTCTAAGGACTCCCCTATAGAATGGCATAGTTGAAAGAAGGAATAGATCAATAATGGATTGTGCTAGAATACTAATGATAGAGAAAAATGTTGCACAAAATTAATGGAGAGAACTTGTAAGTACAATGGTCTATACCTTGATCTGAGTACAAGTCAAGAAAGGTACAGATGCTACACCTTATGAGTTATGGTATGGTTATGCACGTAATGTAAAATACTTTAAAGTCTTTGGAAGAAAATGTCATATACTGAAGGACAATAGGAATGGAAAACTTGACGCTAAAAGTGATGAAGGCATATTCCTAGGTTATTCCACTAAGAGAAAAGTGTATAAGTGTTTGAATTCTAACACTAACAAAGTTGTGGAAAGTGCAAATGTTAGAATTGATGAATATGTAGAAAAGAATGAAGTTGAATGCAAGAAAAAACTTGAAGATTACATATCTTTTGTATACCTGAATGAAGGAGAGCCTAGAAGTTTACCTAAACTAGAGAAAAAGGCTACCGAGAAATAGAATGATGTTGTCGAGCAACAACAAGAATCTGCAAAGTCATAGAAAGAAGTTTTCGAGCAACAGGAGGTAACTGTCGAGCAATAAGAAGAGGAAGCAAAGACACAAGATGATCCTAAAGACATTTTTCTAGATGAATCTGAAGAACAACATCAAGAAGAAAGGATACCAGAGCCTACATTAGCAAAATATGTGAGGAGACATCATAAACTAGATCAAATCATTGGAGAAAAATATTCAGAGGTCATAACAAGAAGCAAGTTGAAAAATCAGAAATTTTTATTATGTGAAATTGAGCCCATTCAGTGAAAGATGCTTTGGATAATGAAGATTTGATATAGGCCATGAATGAAGAGATTGAGCAAATCAAGAAGAACAAAACTTGGATACTAGTACCTAGACCAAAGGAAAAGAATGTTACTGGAACCAAGTGGGTATTTAGAAATAAGTTGAATGAGCATGGAGAAGTCACAAGAAATAAGGCTAGATTGGTATGCAAAGAATATACACAAGAAGAAGGCATTGACTATGGTGAGATGTTTTCCCCAATTTCTAGATTGGAAGGATTTAGAACTCTACTTGCATATGCAACTTACAAAGGATTCCAAGTGCATCAGATGAATGTTAAATCAACAAATCTGAATGGAATAATGGAAGAAGAGGTATACAATGAACAACCTAAAGGATTTTTTGATTCAAGCAAGAAGAATATGGTATGCAAGCTACACAAAGCATTGTATGGATTGAAGAAATCCCATAGAGCATGGTATGCAAGATTACATAATTACTAAGTCAAAATTTGTTTTACAAGGACAAATGACAAGAGTAATCTGTACTTCAAGACTAAAAAAACAAAATGGATATTTTTAGCTGAAATATTTGTTGATGATATCATATTTGGAGGTCAAGATGCTTTATGCCAAACATTTTCATATGATATGCAAACTGAATTTGAGATGTCTATGTTTGGAGAGATCAAATTGTTTATTAGTTTGCAAGTATATCAGAGAAGAAAGGCATCTACATTACTTAATCTAAATATATCAAGGAGCTACTAAAAACCTTTGGCATGGAGGAATCCATACCAGTAAGTACACCCATGGCTACTAGACAGAAACTATCAAAGACTGATGAGACATCATAAGTAAATCAAACCTTGTATAGGTCAATGATTGGGAAGCTACAATATGTTGTTCATAGTATACCAAATATTGCATTAGAAATTAGGATTGTTTCAAGATTTTATATAAATACTAAAGACAATCACATGATGGCAGTGAAAAGGATACCAAGATATCTTAAAGGAACAAAGGATTATGGATTGTATTATAATAAGAATGAGAAGTTTGAACTGAAATTTTATACTGATGTAGATTGGGCAAGCAATGTGGATGATAGAAAGAGTACAAGTGGTGGCACATTCTTTCTAGGAAATAAATTAGTCTCTTGGACAAGCAATAAACAAAACTAAATTTCTCAATCTACAACATAATCTGAATATGTAGCAGTAGCAGTTAATTGTTCAAACATAGAGTGGATCAAGAAATTATTGAAAGGTATGAAGGAAGAAATCACTAAGCCATTTGTTATTTTCTGTGATAACACAAGTGATATCATATATCAAAGAATCTTGTGATGTACACTAAGACCAAGCATATTGCTATCAAGTATCATTGCTTGAGAGAGCTAGTTCAAGACAAAGAAGTGAGATTGGAATATGTGAATACAAAGGAGTAGTTAGTAGATATATTTACTAAAGCATTACCTAAGGATGCACATTATTATATGAGATGTAAATTAGGGGTTATTCCCCTAGCTGAGGCTAACTAGGATCAAATGGAGTGATTGCATAAAATGTATTACCAAGAATATCTGAAAAATTGATGCAAAGGAGGTCACACTTTAGGATTTTCCTAAAGCTGTGAAGAGTAACACACAAGATTTTGATTAGCCATAAGCAAGATGATAGAGGGAGCATATAGTTAAGAAACCTAACATAGAGATATCTACATGGTGAAGATGAATTACTTTTGGCATTGTTGTCAAAGAGGGAGATAATACAATGAGGGAGATAAGACTATAAAACTATGAGGGAAATAAGCTAAGTTATACAAAGAGAAATCTATCCAAGAGGGAGCTAATATTTGTATTGGAAGAGAATCAGAATGAAGCTAAGGAAATTAATGAAAATATGTTAATAGAACATACTTTTTGGATTGTTTGGTAACTATGCATGTGGTGTTGTTTACATGTGGTGTTTGTCATCAATGCCAAAGAGGGAGAATGTTGGAAGCTACAATTGAAACAATTGTTATATTGTCATTGATGTCAAACCTTAACTGGTAATACAATTGCTATCTAGTAAAGTGCCATATTATTTGATTGATGAAGAAGATTTGAAAATAGGAGATAAAAAGAATACCTAGTGAAATGGTGGAGTTATGTGAAACTACAATGGGTACTTGATTAGTTGACACATTGACAAGATAATGTATTGTGTATCTTTAACACCAAGTGAAGATTGGAAGACTAAAAGCTTAATCTTGACCGAGAAAAAGAGAAGAAGATTAATGAGCTTAAGTTTAAGCCAAGTGATGCGAGTGTCGACCAAGCACTAGAACCTGTCGAGTTATATAGTGTCGACCGAGCATCAGTATTTACCGAGTTGTCTAGTGATGACCGAGTGGAAGAACACAGTGATGACTGAGTGTCATTATTTTACAGTTTGAGAAAGAATTGAGATCCTAGCTGACATAGTTAAATTCTTGGGATTCATAAAGCATGTGGAAGATAATGATGAACATTGTGGAACATTTAATGAGCATTTAGTATATGTTTAACCATTTCTATGTATGTATTCAAGAAGGAATTTTGAGAAGTATCTAGAAAGTAGAAGGAGAACAAAATGTTGGAAGGATTCCTTGGATATGACCAAACCCTAAGATCTATGGTGATGATTAAGAAGTAAAAGATCAAGCTACCTAATTAGAGAGGTATAAGATTAACCTAATTGCAAGTTATGGGAAGAGGTGTATTCAATTGATTGGAAAATCTAAGCAGAATGCAGAGAAGGCTGAGAAGAGTAGTAAAGAACTGTGAAGTGGTGATTTCTTGATGAATTTCCAAGAAAATCATAGAGATAGAAGGGTAAAAGAACAATAATTTGTCACCCTTTTACAAAGGAAAAGGTTAACAACACCAAAACTGTGAAACTTCAAGGGAATAAAAGTCACATTTCTATTGAGAATTTGAAGATGATGTAAACTGAAGAAATATGTGAAATAGGATGAATTATATGCCTATAATTTTTTTTTTTAAAATTGAACCAAAATTAATATGTTTTTAAAATTTTTTTGGTCTATTTTTCATTTCCTGAAAAATACTATAAATTAAGGAGTTTACTTCCCGCCAAATCATTATAAGTAAAACATTGTTTTTTCCTCCAATTTAAGAATATGTTTTAGATGACATGTATAGCTAGTGCAGAAAAAAAGAAAGAAGTGTTTTCGTTCTATAGTTTTCCCATTATAAGTTTTCAAAGTCTAACTTACTTGAAGTCAACAATTTGTGTCTCCCGCCACTTTTCCCCTATCTAAACTATACCAAAAACCAAATAAATTACATATTATTGAAGATGACTCTCTTGTCTAGTGTTTTCTATGATTTTAGAAATTTCCTTAATTGATTTATCAATTTTTTTATATTTTCCAAATCAACGACTGCTTGACTGTTAAAATACCTGCTTTCAATATTTTTTAATTAAAATAGACTATGTCTAATTAAAATACTATAAAATCTATACGAGGATATTCTTGACTCTGATCTCTATAAAAGGGTATTTTTTTTAAATATCAGTAAAAAGACTAGGAGTTATGGAAATGTCACTTTTTCTGAAATAATTTTATTTCTATGGTAATTGGACTCAAAGTGGTATAAAACATACATTTAATAGACATTTCCAATTGGAAAAGTGAAAGAACTTATCTAACTTACCTAGTATTAATCTAGCAAGAATATATGTTTGACCAAAATTAATTTTTAGTTAGATATACTAAAATTCAGCTGTGCTGATAAGTTAGCCTAAAAGGTGACAGATTATTATGCTTTTACCCAGAAATGATAATGAAGGTCAGTCAGTGAATTAGTGTTTGAGAAAAAGTGGATCTGTATTTGCAAAGTGAGTTGTATGTTTTAGATCAAAACTACTATTGCTTTCTAACCATTGTATTAGTTAAAATCCTTTAATCAAGGTTGACCTAATAGTCATTTGTAAATCCTTTAATCAAGGTGACATTTTAATGGAATGATCTAAGTCCTCTAACAAGGCTCACTTTTAACAAGGTGATTATATCCTTTAACATGATCACACCTAACAGTGTGTATTGTAACCTTTAATAGGGTTGGCTCCTCGCAAAGCTCACTTCAGAAGAGTGAAAGATTGGTAGCATGTTACTGGTGATTTTTCCCATATTGGGTTTCCACGTTAAATCCTGGTGTCATACTTGTGTTAATGTTATTTGATGTGTTTACTGTTAAGAGCTTTATATTCTACAAGCTGATTACTTTAGGATAGTGGACTCCAAGTTTATGTTATTGATCATATGCTATAGAGACCGAGTGGATTTTTGAGTAGATCTAAGTAGGTTAAAGTGTTTAAAAGTTCAATTGGTACATCTAGACCTGAGGATAACTGATTTACCCCCCTCTCAGTTATTCTGAAACATTCTAACATATTCATCCCATATAAGACAAAAACTAGTTGATAAAGATTGTTAATGTTGATTAAGGCAATTGATTGCTTATGTTGTAGGCTAGCTTCATAGGTTGTATGTCAATTCATGATTTGCTGAGCTCAACATTTTGGTGTAATGTTTTGATTGAGTTTGTTCAAAAGTGTTGGTTTCTTCGAGACTATTTATTTCATGTTTTTGGATTTTTTTAAATTATTTTTTGTCTTTTTTGGATTTTTGAAAATGTTTTGAAATTTTTTTGGACTTTAGAAAATGTTTTGATTTTCTTGGATTTTTAAACATATTTTGATTTATTTTGCGATTTCTAAAAAAAAATGGATTTTTGGATTTTTTATTTTAATTTTTTTTTTTGGGGATTTTTGAATGTGTTCTCTTTTTTTTTGGTTTTTTTATTTTATTGGATTTTTTTAATTCAAGACATTTTATATTTTTTAGGAATTTTTGGATGTTGTTTTGATCATTAATTTATTTATTCTCAAAAAAGATATATGTATTTGTCCCTAGTGTCTAGCAAGGCAAAAGGATTATGAGCGGATGAATGAACTAATGGGATAGAAATGGATAAGTGAAGGATGGAAGATGTTGGTGTAATTAAGGTATTTTACTTTGGTTAATTCACACCTAATTACTAATTGCACTTTACTTAGACTTACTTAGGGAATTGCATAGAGTAGTTAGAGAGTTTCTACTTTATGTAGATTTATCATGCTATTATTTTATCATATCCACTTCTAGTGAATGGAATTTTCCACCTTAGGTGGGTGATCCACCTTTTGTAGTCTTATCACTTTATCACCTTCCACCTTTGTTGCACATGTTGGACAAATTTTATTACATTTTGAAGGATAACTACCTCTGGTAGACATGTGATTTCACCTTAGATGGGTGATAAGTTGTCTCTTTATTATCATGTAATGAGACAACACTTGTCATTGTCTCATTCACTCCTTTGTAATCACCTTGGCAATATTAGCAACGGATATCCTACATAATATTTAATTCATCCTATTCCAATTATTGTATTGCATTCATGTCACTTTATTTCTCTCTTGTCATTGTGCTTTCTATTGCCTCTAGATCTTGGGTGGCTACCTTCATAGTCAAACTCTATATGGTATCATAGCTTGTTGAGTCTCATTGGACAATCTTTTAAGATATTTGAGTTTATATTTTGGTGGTTTTGAGGGAGGGGTGTCCTCTTTGTGGCTTTCTATTCTAGATAAAAAATAGAACTTGTTGGTGCAAATCAGAGGTTGGCATCACACTTAAGAGGTCCAAAAACTTTAACTTTTATTTCACTCAAATTAGACTCCAAAGGAAAAATCTATAGCCATTTGATGTTTGAAGGTGTGGCAACGATTTAGGTGTCATAATTACACAAGCAATTTTCAAACAATGATATCTCAGTCATTCAAACTCCCTTTTTTGAGCAATTTTTTATGAGGGGTAGAATTTTATGCTCTGCATACTGGTGTAAGCTGTTTCTAATTTTAGTGCCTAATTTTTTTAGTAAGTTGCATAATCTCATTTTTGCAATTTCCAAGGCCTCTCTTGGGTTCATACAGACTCCTTTTAAGGTGCATTTTTATTAAAGTGCATGATTTTTTTATGTATTTTACAATGGTGATATCAGTTTATAGTGATTGCAATTAAAAGTTGTACTTTTACAATTTGACTTAGTTTTAAAATTGTAATGCATAAACATTAGTTTGGTCTTTTCCATAGTGATATAATTCCATTATAACCTAATTGTGTAAATTGTGATCATTGAAATAGAAAGTCCAAGAAAAAGACAACAAAAAAGGGAAAAAAATCAAATTTCTCTTTATTATTTAATAAAGTTTTTTAGTAATAATTTTTAAAAAAAAAAATTATAAGATTTTATTAACAAATTTCAAATAAATATGTAAATTGGAAACACATTTTTTTGCCCAACCAATAATTATTGGAGGGATCTATCTTTTAACTAGTATTCAGGGGGATCATTTACTCCTATATTTTCTTGGCACATCAGTCTAATCAGAGGGCATCATTAGTGATCATTTGTAACGCATCCTTTGGTGGAATCAATGTTACTCTAATTAAGCATTAAAGTTTTCACTAGTATTCAAGCACACAACATGGAGAATCGATAACAAAGTCACAAATAGGATAGTTGGTATATTTACCGAAGTGCAGAGTTAACCAAGAGCACTGATCATGCCCAGAGTTAACCGAGTACAATGATACCTGAGCAGACAGATTGTAGACAGACTTTATCGAGTAGTAGGCAACACCGAGCTACACAGTATAAATGAACAACAGTATAACCAAGATACAAAGACTACACCGAGCATCGAGAGACAACATTAACTAAGTGAGCCATATGCCACATAAAAGTTTGTTTGGGCACATTATCGTATGTAACAACTTTTTTGCCGACCTAGATAATGGTTTACAATGATCGAGGAGAGCATTAATTAAAGATTTACAACATTAATTGTTTATATCTCCTATGTTTAGATGATCAAGGTAAATTATGAAAACCATTGATCTTAGGTTAGGGATGTAATTGTATGTTGGAATAATAGAATGGTGTGTACTCAAAGGGGAGGGGTGAATCGACACCCTTAAAATTTTTTATCAATTTATCCTTTAGTAATCTTTCCTTGCATTAGCGACCATATTTCTTTTCTACCTTATGCATGTAATATCAAAACATAAACATAATTTCATGTAAAAATTCATAGAAACATTTATGAAAAGTAGTTACACATGACACAAGAATTGGTAACGCAAAAAACCCCTGTTAGAAGGTAAAAACTATGGTAGGGATGAAACCCACAAAGATTCACTATCTAAAGAATGGAAGGTGTCGGTTAAGGCTACAAGTATGATCACTTCTGCTGATCTTACCCTCTGCTCTGCTCAGTAGCCTTGAATCTTGTTCTTCATAACTAAATTCTTTCTTTTGTGTCCTTCTGCATGAAACTCTCTATTTGATCCATAGATGTCTCCTGCGGATACAATCATCATGTTCTGATTGATTACTACATATATTTATACAATGTATTGACCTAATTAGGCTTCACACTTTACAATAAAAACTCTATGATCAAAGGTTTATAACTTGACCTTGATCACCTAATTTGCATGTTTACAATCTGTTAGACTGATTAAAACAATTACATATGCTTTACTTGTTCCTCAAGAAATAGTTTTACAACTAAGCATAAAGCTAATTATAAAATTGAAGTGCTTTATCTGACGTGTATCTCAGATCCACTTTTCTCAGAAATAAAATTTTCTCTCGGTAGACTGGTGCTTGGTCTGCTCTGTAGTCTATGCTAGGTGATGTCTCTGAACTATGTTTCGGTTTACTCTATAAACTGTGTTCTCGGTTTACTTTGTAAACTGTCTGTCACTAATAGTCTGATTTCAATGTTCACTCTGTTTGTCTGTTTTGATGATTGTTTCCCTTGTCTATATGTTGTCACTCGGTGATCATGTTACCGACACTCTAATTTTTTTCCTTGTATACTAATGACAAAATACGATCATCATTGTAAACCCTAATTAGGTCATAAAATTTGATATATAAATGTATAGATGTTAATTTTTTAATGTATGTTGATCAAGCAATGATCAAGTAGCCACCATACTATAGAGATTAGAGATCAGATAAGGGATTTTAAGGATAGAGACTACATCACTGCAATCAGTTCTCATGACATAAGCAAGGCTACCAAGCATAACAAATCAGAAGGTATTATCATTCACATTGAGGTAATATGTTTTGAATGTACTTAATGGATCTTTATCAATAATATTGAGATTTTATATGTTTCAGATACAACTTTTGTTACTCTCTAACAATTGTAATAGACCCCTAAATCTCTTAACAGAGTAGACTTAACCGTCTTTTTGTAAATCTCTTAACCAAGTGCACACATAACTTGTGTTGCAAAATCCTCACACAAGGTAAATCTAATCAATCCCATTGTTACTCCCAATAGGGCAATATCATCGGAAGTGATCATTCTTTGTAAGCTTTAACATGCTACTTTATTTACTGCAGTAGTGAAGTTTTGTGGGTCTCATACCCACCACATTTTTTACCTTCTAACAGGGGTTTTATGCGATACCAAAATATTACTGTCATGAGTACTTAATTTCATGTGTGTATTATTTACTTTACATGCATTTATATTTCAGCAGTGATACTATATGTTTGGTGTATGCAATCTACTCAGTCGGTTAATATAGAACATTGGTTACAAAGAATTGATTAAAAAGTTTTTAGGGTACTGATTCACCCCTCCCCTCTTAGTACACACCCTTTCCATTATCCCAACAATTGGTATCAGAGCTAGTTCTCTTTTTTTGAAGGTTTAATCACTAAAGAGAAAAGATCTTACAATGGAAAGGTATACACTTGATAAAACCATTGAAAATCAAAAGTTACAGTTGTAGATATATGTCGAACAATACAAGGAAGCCAAAGAGAGATTTAGGGAGATATTGATTAAGAGAAAGGATATGGCACTTCACTGTTGTGAGATTGATTATCATGAAGAAGAGATTCATGACCCATTTGATAAACATGGATCTGAATCTAGTAGCATATCTTATGCATCTAAAGGAATCATATCAAATCTATTTGAGAGAAATCAACAACTTACTGAACAAGTGAAAGCACTGCAGATCGGTCAAGATACACAAATGGTTAGAATTGTTGAAGTCTTGGACACTGAAAAGAAATATGAACAAGATAGAAATATGGTTGTTGATGACAAAAGATAGATGACCAAAAATTTACAAGAAAAAGAATCTGATATATTGAGACTTACTAAACATTACTTTGAGATCACAAATCAAATGGTTGCTATAAATCATGAAGCAAACCGAGTGAATACTGAACTTGCAAGAAGAATAGAAGATATTGGTGTATTGAAAGAAGAAAATGAAAAATTGAGAAATGAATTGAAGATTTTACAACATAATGAAGTGATTAAGAGAGCTGAAGAAAGCACTAAGAGAATGGATGAATTTCTGAACTATCAAAGAAGACTGAACAAAAATACTGGATTAGGTATACCAAGAGAGGAGAATCGTCAAACCAAGCTTAACAAAGGAATGTATACTCAAGCCTGAAGCCTAAGAAGCCCTCTTACCATCACAGTGGAAAACTAGGCCACACATCAAATGTTTGCAAAAGCAAAGCAAAATGTATTCCTAGAAACCCTCCTAAATTTAATGGTATTTGCTATATATATATAATAAACATGGACATCCGGCATATGCATGTAGATCCAAGTTGAACAAACCATAGAAGAAACCATACATGGAAAGATATTGTCATAATTGTAACATGCATGGTCATACATCAAAAACATGCAGGAAGAACACAAAGCAAATTTGGAAGCCTAAAGGACAAGAAAAGGTAAATCAACTGAGAAGATAAGGTAATTCTTATGTATGGGATTATAACACTTGGAGTAGTACAACATGTGGTAAATATGGACATATAGCAGAAATTGTATTAGACAATGGTGAACTAAGTCTAGTAATTGGTCAAACTCTGGTGTGGCATGTTCTCAGTGTCACAAAGTTGGTCACTTAAGCAGAGAGTGTGCAGACCGAACAAACACTTATGGAAATGGCAATACAATTGAGAAAATTGTAAGGATCAAAAATTAAATGTGGAGGAGAGAATCAAATGATAATGCAGGACCAAGCACAACAGTCAGTGACACCTCATCCAATGGATTAGGTGGCTCGACCATCTCCAACTAAGCAATATAAGCAGGTAAGGAACTATGTTTTGCGAAATCTATATCTTACATTAGTACTTATGTTCATTACAAAAATGCCAAATTAGCATGGATTGAGATGAACTATGGTATTATATTTTTTATTACTATGATCTAGTAGAGTTAGTTAATATGTACCAAGTTAGAACTATCAGTCGGTAAATATGTGAAGAGACAACCGAGTTGCTATGGAAAACTGAGCATTTGTTACATTTACCAAGCTGAAGTATTGTCAATGTTAACCAAGCATAAAGTTTGTTCACTGAGTGGTTGGTAAAGAGCATTTATTTCACCGCCCTAAGTCATTTTCTATAAATTTGATCAAAGTGAACTCATTTGTTCACACCGTGATCATAAAGAAGAACAGAGATAAGAGAGAAAATTTGTAGCAGAGCATTTTCGAGCATTCTATAGAGATTTAAGTGCATTCCGAGCACAAAGAGATTAGTCAGTATGCATTTAAACTTACTAAGTTATTTGAACACCATTCGTGCAAGCCCTAAACCAAAAATCATGGCATCTACATCTTGAACCATTAAAGCAAAGATGGAGAGGGATAAAAAGATTATTTTGGTGAAGAAGTCCACTTGCATTGAGCCCAACTATAAGATCCATCTGTAGGTTTAAGCCCAAACAAATGACAAAGGCATATATTCATCTATCCTGCCTAGGGTTTTTTTAGTCCAAGACGTGCATGCCTACATTCATTGCAAAATTGGTGAAATCAGATACTTTGAACTTATTTCCACTTATCAATCTTTTTGCACAGATGGGAAGCTAAAAGAAGATCATAAACATTTGGAGGTTAAAGGTTTAACCAATGCCCTAAATATCCCAAATGTATTCAAGACTGAGTGGATCTGCATTGTTCTGAGATGTGTACATGATGGAAATCTATGAATGGATGAGCCCAAGAAGGTAAAAAAAGATGTTATTCACATTATGAAAAGGTATCCCATATGTGATAAATCAAAATCCCTAAGGCACCCTCCAAGAGCCAAAATAGAAAAGCTAATAGGAGCAAAATGGGATGGTAGAGGTCTGAAGATCAATTGCAGTGGTGATCTTGAACTGAGATTCAGAGCTTATGTCATTGGCAATAAGATATTCCAGTCTAGAAGATTGAACAACATTGCTTGCAGATTTATTGACGTAGCATACAAAATTTTAAAGAAAGGAGTACAATACGACCTAGCCGAGTTGTTGCAAAGGCAATTTGGAGAAAACATGAAGACCATCATATCAACAAGATCAAACATATTTAAGTTTGGTTCACTACTACTATGCACATTTTTCTACTTGCAGAGCTTCTTTACTTCCATTGGTAAAGTAAAGTGGAAGTCAAATCGACGAATTACAATGCAAATCAATGACTTCATTACAAGTCTAGGAAATAAATTTGAACCAGTTATGAATGAATATTTCTCTAAGTTCAAAGAAAGGATGTAAAAGAGATCCAGAATACCTCAGCAATTAGTTGAAAAATAAAAAGATGAAATATGATTTGTAGTTGACATCGATACAACTCTAATTAAGGCAGCACAACTAAGGACAACATAGCTACCTCTATTAGATTATGAGTTAGATATTGATATTGCCTCTGAAGCTATTGAAAAATTGTTGAATGATCCTGTTGATAAATCTACCATGAGATTCGGCACATTTGATGAAGCCTAGACCCAAATCACTATTTGTCTACAAGTTCAAAAGATGGGAAGGAAAAAGATTAAAATTGTGAAGACTTTGAACATAAAATTTGCAATCAAAGATGAATAATTAGACAAAACTAGAGATGAAACCAAGGAGTATCCTTCAGTTGGTTAAGATGATGAACTTGAACATGATGCTGATGCCACCGATTCAGATGAAGCACAAGACAAGGCACATAAGGCCAAAAGGGGAAAAATCATAAAGACTGAGTCTCCATCACATACTAGATCACAATCGGTGACTGTGGATTCACCACCTTTGAAGAAAGGTATAGAAAAAATAACAAGACTTTCACCAAAGCTCACTTACCAAACAAGAAAATAGAAGGGTACTATCGAGAATCCTGTACCAAGGAAAATGAAGAGATATGTAAGGAACACAGATGACAAGGATGATTCTGATGATAATCTAGATCAGTTCAAGGCTATGCTGAATAAGATACCTCACACTATTGATGAAATTGTAGAATCAATCATTACAACTGAATGACTAGGACATCCAAAGTTACATGCATATTCTGATCTAAATACCGAGCACAAACATGTTTCTCCTTTGTGTATTTCCCTCTTTGGTCTTTGACATGTTTTCCCCTTTACATATTGTATGCAAATTAGATGTCTAGAGATATAAATGAAATACTACTATTGCAAAGCTAATAAATCTATCTAAATGCAACACAATGAAGATTACAAATGATCAAATGAAACTAAAAAATGTTTACCTTCACTTACCCATTGTAGCTTGTCTTCATTGTCCTCCTAGCCTTGATTTCTTAGATGTGTTGAGCTCTCAGATTTACAACTGAAGCTCCTTTCCCAAGATGTCACCAAAGTGTGGAGATTGAGTGGATTTGTATGCAAAATGGCCTAAAGCTTGATTATGCAACTAATGAATAATGGAATGGTATGAAAATGACTTCAATTGCTTGACTAAATGCTTGGATGCTTGATTTCTTGATCTCTAAAATGCTTGAATGCTTGAAAGTTACTATTTCCTATTACCTATTAGCTCACAAAGGCAGAATGAGGCTCCTTTTATAGAATTTTGGAGGACCCAAGCCTAGGTGGCACAATCCTAGGGTGGAGATTGAAAGGTGGAAGATCCTAGGGCTACTATTGACTTGGTTGAAGGGGTTGAGAGAAAGGGGGATGTAGTTGGAATGTGAGAGGAATAATAGGGAGGATGTTCCTCCTACATTGACATAGAGGAGAAGAAGGTGAAAGGGAAAGACACATATCAAGTGTCTCACAATGACCATTGAGAGAAAGGAGGAAGGAATTTTTCCTCATGAGGAATCTTGGTACAAGTGTCCCATGAGTCACCTTAGGCTCTTTGAGGTGGCTTGAGAAGCTCCTTAGGAATAGGGATTGCTTCTTGACTTAGTGTAGGAGAAGACATGTGGTCATGAGACCAAGTCTTATGAGGACACATAGCCCTTAGGAATAGGACATGTGTGGGTGAGGATAATGAATTAATAATTACTAATAATTAATTATTTTAGCCAAGGTGATGTGTCAGGTGACTAGGTTTATGAGGTGGACTAGGAGATTTAGTCATATTTAGTGACTATGTATTTAATCACTTTAATGAGACTAATTTAGAAAAATTAGGATAAGAAGAATAAACTATAGTGAATGTATCAAATAAATTAAATAATTTTCTTAATAAATAGAAGAAATATATATTAATTAAATATTAAATATTTAATTAATTCATCAAGTCAATATTAATTAAATAATACATATTTAATTAATTAATTAATTAGTGAAGCCATTTTTAGTGTATACACATATATATTTCCCCCTATATATTTCTCCGTTATACATATAATTTCCCCCTTATACATATAATTTCGCCTTTTTTTGAAAATAATGACAAAGGTGTAATACTTACAGCTTGTGGGCATGGGATTTTTGAATGTCTTCCATTATCTTCTCCCATTTCTCTTGGAGGTGTTCCAGGGTCATGTATTCCAATGTGAGTCTGGTGTGCATGTCATATATACTCTTGGTAATAGAAATCTCTGGGGTGGCAGTCAATTCTTTTGCTGAAGTCATGTGTTTCAACAACAGTGTGAGATTAGGGAGTAACATAGCTTGGAGCTCGGTTACCTCATCTCAGATTCTTCTTTCAACCTTCTGTAGTTCTAGTCTCAACCTTTTTGACTCTACAATCTTCTCATAATGTAATTTGAATTCATTTTCTTCGGTTGTGAGACTTTGTGCACTAGCCTTAAGATCTTCATCTATCTTTGCTATCTTTTCACTATGCTCAGTAGTGAAATGCTCTATTGTGCACAAATTTTGAACTTGTTTAACTACTTCTAAAAATATTGGTTCCATTGTAGTTATTAATTCAAAAAATTTTACCTTATTTTCTGCCACTTCTTGGCTGATCTTCTCGGTTAACTTGTATTGACACTTTGCCTTAGCACGTTCCTTAATGACTTTGTCTACATCTACATTCTGTGATGTAATGGCATTGGTGAGTACTACTAATTGACTAAGTATTGGATAATTTTGATCAATTTTAGTGTCAGGTACTATCTGCAATAGTATTTCTTTTGTGGTATCCAAGACTTGTGAGTTCTAGTGCTCCTTCTTGAGCTTTTCTTGTATAGCCTTCCTCTTGCAAAGTTCACCATACTTGGTTAGGGACTCAGGATTCAGTGTTCTAGGATCACATTTGGGTATGTCAATGATTTCATTGATTGCGACTAGTGCTTTTCTTTTCTTTTTCTTCTTTGAAATAGTGTTGGAAGCGGGGGAATGAATAACTATTGCAAGTTCCTTTTCTGTCTCTTTTTCTTTTGGTGATTGTGTGAGGTGTGCTTCCTTTTTTATGCTACTTGATATTGACCTGTTGGTCGGTATTAGACATCTCTACATCAACCTTATCTTTATCTACAAAATTTTCTCCTTTGGTTTACTTGGCATCACTCAGTTTCTCCTCTCCACTTGCATCTTTCTTCTCTTCATTTGTATCTTTTTTCTTCCCTTATTCATCACATGTGTCTATTAGATTGTTTGCATCAGGCTCAATTGTCTTTTCCTTTTCTTTAGATATGATATTGATAGCTTGTATCAATAATGGTATGTGACCTGGTACATTTACCTGTTCAACATCCATTGTATCCTTTTCCTTTTCTTTCTTGGTGGCATTAGTTACATCTTCATCCTTCTTGGGATCATCATTAGAATCAATAAGAGTTATATCTTTTATGGTGATCTTTGTTGTATCCCCTAATAATTGTAATATCTAAGGTACATCATCCATGGCCTTGCTCGCCTTTGTTGTCAACTCAACTGGATTGGTGTCCTCGGTGTCATTTATGAAAATGTGTTCCAGGCTCGGTGTAGCCTCTTTCTCTTCATAGTGAGGTGTCTTGGTAAGAGCCAGTACCTACTTGGGGGCATTAAATATTTCATTCCAAGTCTCATCACTTTCTTTGTTAGGCTATTGTAATCATCCCTCTTGTACTTTGTATGCTCTCATTTTAGCTGAAAATTTCTTTGAATGCTCTTTCATTGTTTCATCAATCTCTTCAACTGTTGACTCGGGTGGCATGAGTGTGACTAGGGATCTTTCCCTTATCTATTTCTCTGTATGTAGTGCATAAGTCCACCTTGCTGATATTTTGTCACTAAGCTCTTGTGGAATTTTATTTTTGAATTGTATTGGTACATATTTGTATGCAACCATTTCCTTGATTATGGCTTCTTCTATCTTAGTTTGATCTCTGGGAGACAAGGTTAGCCATTGTCTTATCTTTTAGTGTGATATGCTCCCAGTGTTGATGATTGATTTTGCGACTTTGTCAACTATTTTAGGAATTTTTTCTTTTCAGGTTGTTGTCCTTGTTCTTTCTCATCCTATTCAGTGTCATCCTTGTCCTCTTTTCCTCTTATATATCTTCTTCTTTGCCTTGGTTTTGATTTCCCGATTTGAGGCTTTCTCTTATAAGTTTGTATAGTACCTTTCTTAATCAGTGGTGAATCTACATCTTTTGTAGTCTTACTTCTTGTTCTTGATGTAGATGTCACATTTGCTACCTTTTCCTTCTTAGCTAGTGGTGCATCTAACTCAGTAGATTTAGAATCACTCAATTTTTCATCTTCAACAATGGGTGACTGTCACTCAGTGATATCTTGTTCTGATGCTTCATCATTTACCGAGAGTTTCTTCTAAAGTGTTTTCACCATCTTTGTATTCATTCTATCAATTTTCTTCACTACTAAGCCAGTCTTGATCCTAGACTTGGCTTCTTCATAATTTCCAAATCTTCTCACTGATTTGTCCACTATTTCATCTAGCAAGGCTTCAATAGCCTCTATAGCTTGATCGATGTTGATCTCATAATCCAGTTGCGGTAACCATGTTGTTCTCGGTACAACTGGTTTGATCAAAGTGTTGTTGGTATCCACTATGAAACATATGTCATGTTTAGACTGTTCCACCAGTTGTGCAGGTATTCTCATTCTTTTCTATATTCTATCCTTGAAGGTAGTGAAGTATGCATCCATGACTGATGTAAAATTATCCCCTAGTGTCTTTATGAATTCACTAATTTGTGCAGTTATTGATCAGGTTGTGTCGTAATTGACATTATCGAGAGATGGGAAGAAATTATGAAAGTAGAAAAATGTTCACATGAGGAGTGAACCTAACATACATGAATTAGATTTGGCTGACCTAATTGTCCTCATATTCTCCCACATTTTCTTGAGTAGCAATCAGATAAGTCCAGTTGTAGTCCCTTCTTCACAATCTTATAAGCAGTGTCAACTGCTCCACAAGTTATGTTGTTCAATCAGCTAGCTTGGAATACCTTGTATCCAAGTACACATGCACCGAACTTCATCTCTAGGTTGATGATTGAATTAACTTTTAAACCTCTATTGTCCCATACTACACCTGTTAACTTTTCAATCTCAGGGCGAGAAGGATTTTTTAGGGCTTTAGCCTTGTCGGTTACTTGATAACCTATTACTGCGTGAATCACATCCTTAGTTATTGGTTTTGGTTCATCCAACCACATTTTTCTGTCATGTACTCGGCTAAGTACTATCCAAATCCACTCAGTCTTGAATTATTTTGGGAACATTAGGGCATTTGTTAACCCTTTCACCTCAATATGTTTGTATTCATCTTTAAGGTTTCCATTTGTGCAAAGCTTCTTGTAAGCCTCTTCAACCTCAAGATCTCTGATCTTTGCAACCTTATAGTGGATATATGCTCAGATGTCTTCAACTAGCAAAACCCTAGGAGGTATACTTGATAACACTCCTTGGTCGTCGAGTTGTGAAGAAACCTCAGGGAATAATTTATACTTAGGCTCTTCATAGGTTTCCCTTCTTGTCCTTCACATTCTTGATCTTTGCGACTCGTGATGTGGTTGCCATTTTTGTTAAATTAGGGATTTCTCTGTAAATTAAATGTGTTCTTGGTAAGTCTTGGTACTTATGTGATCTTTTCTATAGATGCTAGGAATTTGTTTGAGTTGTCTTTGAATCTGCTGTTAATCAATCTGCAATCTTGTCGCTTTCACTGGCTCTTCTTCTCTTTGTTGTTTTATCATTTTCGCATGGTGAATGAATGAGCTCTCTATTGCCCTATTTATAGAAAATAACCTAAGTGGTGCAATTAATGCTTTACCTACCACTCGATAATCAAAGATTCTTAGGGTAAGTTACAACTTATTTGTACTCTTCACATGCTGACTGACGGTGCTCGATATGTAGTGAAGACTTGATTGTCTTTTACATGTTTACTGATGATGCTCGGTTTACATTAACAACTTGGCTTTTATATGTACACTGACATTTCTCAGTGTGTATTAACCAACAAAATTGAATTCATAAAATCATAACAAGTAATACCATAGTGCATCTTCTTTCATACTAGTTTGGCATAATATCAATGAATATTGGAACTAATTAAAATATAGCTTTGTATATTGTAGTTCCATACTTAATTTTGTGCTTAGGTGGCTATGGTGGGATCACCTAATCCATTGGATGAGGTGTCACCAGTAGTGGTGCTCAGTCCAAAATCATATTTTCTTGAAGCTTTCCTCCACATTTGGTTTCTCATTCTCCTGATATCTTCAATAGTGTTCCCATTAGCAAAAGTACTTGTCTCTGTCACTTGGTCTCTGCAGTCCTTGCTTAGGTGACTGACCTTATTATTGTGTAAGCATTCCATTCTATAGTTATTCCAATTCCTAGACTTTCATATCCATTTCCTCATGCAGTTTGCAGCTATGTGTCCATATCTACCACATACTATGCAATTTTCCCATGTGTTGTAATCCCAAACATATGAGTTACTGACTATTCTCAGTTGATAAGCATTTTCTTATTCTTTTGGTTTCCATGCTTGATTTTTCTTTTTCTGCATTCATGAGATGTACGGCCATGCATTTTGCAAGTGGAACAATATTTTTCCATGTAGGATTCCTTCTTTGATTTGTTCACCTTAGATCTGCATTCATGTGCTTTGTGTCCATGCTTGTTATAGTTATAACAATTACCTATAAATGTAGAAGTGGATTTAGGAATACCTTTACCTTTTCTCCTAAAAACATTTGATGTGTGGCCTAGTTTTCCATAGTGACTGCATGACTACCTTTTTTCTCTTGGATTTGTGTAGACATCTTGTTGATCAGCTTGGTTTGATGATTCTCCATACTTGGTATACCCTAGACCGGTATAGTTGTTGAGTCTTCTTTGTCCATTCAGAAAATCATCCATTATTTTTGTGCTTTCTTCATCTTTCTTGATTATTTCATTATGTTGTTGTTGAATCCTTACTTCATGCTTTAGTTTCTCATTTTCTTCTCTTAGTTCACCAATAGCTTCCAATTTCCCATTGAGTTCTATGTTCACTCGGTTGGCCTCATGACTCATAAGAACTATTTGACTGGTGATCTCATGATGATGTCCAATAAGTCTTTGTATTTAAGTTTCTCTGTCTTGCAACTTCTCAGTGATCTTCCTTCTATCATCAATAACTAATGTTCTTTATTGTTCAACTTGTCTATCATTATTCATAACATCAATCATTCTTACCATATGTTTCTTTTGACTGATTTGTAGTACCTTTACTTGTTCAGTCAGATGTTGATTGATTTCATTAATACTTGTAATGCTTCCTTCAGATGTGTCTGATGTATTGCTAGATGTAGATCCTAATGACTCAAAAAAATCAGGTATCTCTTCTTCATGATAGTTTGTTTCATTGCAGCGAAATGCCATAACTTTTCTTTCATCCAATATCTCTCTCATCTTGATTCTTTCTTCTTTGTATTTCTCATAGAAGATTTGTATCTGCAAAATTTTATTCTCAATATTCTTGTCAAGCTTATACCTTTCCATTATATGATATTTTATCTCAAGTGATTTAAACTTTTCCAAATAAGAGATCTAGCTCTGATACCAATTGTTGTAATAATGCAATGGTGTGTACTGAGAGGGGAGGGGTGACTCAGTACCCTTAAAATTTTTAATCAATTTATCCTTTAGTAATCTTTCCTTGCATTACCAACCATATTTATTTTCTACCTTATGCATGTAATATAAAAATATAAACTTAATTGATGTAAACATTCATAGAAATATTCATGAAAAGTAGTTACACATGACACAAGAATTGGTAATGTAGAAAACCCCTGTTAGAAGGTAAAAAATGCTATCGGGATGAAACCCACAAAGCTTCACTATCTAAAAAATGGAAGGTGTTGGTTAAGACTACAAGTGTGATCACTTCTGATGATCTTACCCTCTATTCTTCTCGGTAGCCTTGAATCTTGTTCTTCATAACTGAATTCTTTGTTTTGTGTCCTTCTATATGAAACTCTCTGTCTGATCCATAGATGTCTGTTGTGGCTACAATCATCATGTTCTAACTGATTACTACATCTATTTATATAATGTATTGACCTAATTAGGTTTCACACTTTACAATAAAAAATCTATGATCAAAGGTTTATAACTTGACCTTAATCACCTAGTTTGCATGTTTACAATTAGTTAGATCGATTAAAAAAATTACATATTCTTTAATTGTTCCTCAAGAAATGGTTTTAGAGCTAAGCATAAAGATAATTATAAATCTGAAGTTCTTTATCTATTATGTATCTCAGATCCACCTTTCTCGAAAACAAAACTATCTCTCGGTAGACTAGTGCTCGGTGTGCTTTGTAGTCTGTGCTCGGTGATGTCTCTGAAACATTTGTCAGTTTACTCTGTAAATTGTGTTATCAGTTTACTCTATAAAATGTCTATCAGTGATAGTCTTATTTTGGTGTTCACTATGCTTGTCAATTTTGGTGTCCATTCCACTTGTCTATATGTTGTGACCCGGTGATCATATTACTGATAGTCCAAAATCAATATCCTTGTATACTAATGACAAAACATGATCATCATTGTAAACCCTGATTAGGTCATAAAGTTTGATATATAAATGTATAAATGTCAATTTTTTAATGTATGCTGATCAAGCACTGATCAAGTAGCTACCATACTACAGACATCAGAGATCAAACAAGGGATTTTAGGGACAGAGACTACATTGCAGCAATCAGTTTAAAAAACAAAAGCAAGGCTATCGAGAAGAACAGAGTAGAAGGTATTATCATTCACATTGAGGTGATATGTTTTGAATGTACTTAATGGATCTTTATTAGCAATATTGATATTGTATATGTTTGAGATCAAACTTATGTTACTCTCTAACAATTGTAACATACCCCTCAATCTCTTAACATAGTAGAATTAACCATATTTTTGTAAATCTCTTAACCGAGTGCACACACAACTTGTGTTGCAAAATCCTCACACGAGGTAGATCTAATCAATCTCATTGTTACTCCTAATAGGGTAAGATCATCAGAAGTGATCATTCTTTGTAAGCCTTAACAGGTTACTTTATTTACTGTAGTAGTGAAGTTTTGTGAGTCTCATCCCCACCGTATTTTTTACATTCTAACATGGGTTTTCAGTGATACCAAAATATTAGTGTCATGAGTACTTAATTTAATGTGTGTATTATTCAATTTACATGCATTTACATTTTAGCAGTGATACTATCTGTTTGGTGTATGAAATCTACTCAGTCAGTTAATAGAGAACAGTGGTTACAAAGAATTGATTAAAAATTCTTTAGGGTACTGATTCACCCCTCCCCTCTCAGTACACACCCTTTCCATTATCCCAACAATTGGTATCAAATATAGTTCTCTTGTTTTGAAGGTTTAATCACTAAAGATAAAATATCTTACAATGGAAAGGTATACACTTGATAAAACCATTGAAAATCAAAAGTTACAGTTGCAGATCTATGTCGAACAATATAAGGAAGCCAAATAGAAATTAAATGAGATATTGATTAAGAGAAAGGACATCGTACTTCACTGTCGTGAGATTGATTATCATGAAGAAGAGATTCATAACCTCTTTGATACATCTGGATCTAAATCTAGTAGCATATCTTATGCATCTAAAGAAATCATATCAAAGCTATCTGAGAGCAATCAAAAACTTACTGAACAAGTGAAAGCACTGTAGATCAGTCAAGATACACAAATGGTTAGAATGGTTGAATTATTGAACACTACAAAGAAATCTGAACAAGATAGAAATATGGTTTTTGATGACAGAAGATAGATGACTGAAAATTTACAAGAAAAATAATCTGAGATATTGAGACTTACTAAACATTACTTTGAGATCACAAATCAAATGGTTTCTATGAATCATGAAGCAAACTGAGTGAATACATAACTTGCAAGAAGATAGAAGATATTGGGGTATTGAAAGAAGAAAATGAAAAATTGAGAAATGAATTGAAGATTTTACAACTACATAATGAAGTGATTAAGAGATCTAAAGAAAGCACTAAGAGAATGGATGAATTTCTGAACTATCAAAGAAGACTAAACAACAATACGAGATTAGGGTATACCGAGAAAGGAGAATCTTCAAACCAATCTAAATAGAAGAATGTATACTCAAGCCTAAAGCCTAAGAAGCCCTCTTTCCATCACTATGGACAACCATTCCACACATCAAATGTTTGCAGAAGCAAAGCAAAATGTATTCCTAGAAACCTTCCTAAATTTAATGGTATTTTCTATAATTGTAATAAACATGGACATCAAGCACATGGGTGTAGATCCAAGTTGAAAAAACAACAGAAGAAACCATACATGGAAAGATATTGTCATAATTGTAACATGCATGGTCATACATCACAAACATGCAGGAAGAACACAAAGAAAATCTTGAAGCCTAAGGGAAAAGAAAAGGTAAATCAACCGAGAAGACAAGGTAATGCTTATACATGGGATTATAACACTTGGAGTAGTTTTACATCATGTGGTAAATATGGACATATAGCAGAAAATTGTATGAGACAATAGCGAACCAAGTCTAGGAATTGGTCAAACTCTAGTATGGCATGTTCTCAATTTCATAAAGTTGGTCATTTAAGCAGAGAGTGTGCATACCAAATAAACACTTATGGAAATAGAAATACAATTGATGAAATTGTAAGGATTAGAAATCAAATGTGGAGGAGAGCATCAAATGATAATGTAGGACCATGCAGAACAATTGGTGACACCTCATCCAATGGATTAGGTGGCTCCAGCATCTCTAACTAAGCAATATAAGAAGGTAAGGAACTATGTTTTGCAAAAGCTATATATTACATCAGTACCTATCTTCATTACATAAATGCCAAATCAACATGAATTGAGATGCACTATGGTATTATAGTTTTTATTACTATGATCTAGTTGAGTCGGTTAATATGTACCAAGTTAGAACTGTCAGTCGGTAAATATGTGAAAAGACAAACATGTTGCTATGGAAACTGAGCATTTGTTACATTCATCGAGCTGAAGTATTGTCAATGTTAACCGAGCATAACGTTTGTTCACCGAGTGGTTGGTGAAGAGCATTTATTGCACCACCCTAAGTCATTTGCTATAAATTTGATTGACATGAACTCATTTTTTCACACTGTGATCATAGAGAAGAACATATATAAGAGAGAAAAGTTGTAATAGAGCATTTTCAAGCATTCTACAAAGATTTAAGTGCATTCTGAGAACAAAGAGGTTAGCCAGTATGCATTTGAAATTACTGAGTTATTTGAACACCATTTGTGCAAGCCCTAAACCAAAAATCATTGCAGCTACATCTCGAACCATGAAAGAAAAGATGGAGAGGGGTAAAAAGATTGTTTTGATGAAGAACTCTGCTTGCACTAAGCCCAACTATAAGATCCATTCGCAGGTTGCAACCCAACTAGATGACAAAGGCATATTTTCATCTATCCTGCCTAGGGTTTTGTTAGTCCAAGACATTCATGCCTACATTCACTACAAAATAGGTGAAATCGGAGACTTAGAACTTATTTCCACTTATCAATCACTTTGCACAGATGGGAAGGTGAAAGAAGATCATAAACATTTGGAGGTTAAAGGGTTAACCAATTCCCTAAATTTCCCAAATGTATTCAAGACTGAGTAGATCTACATTATTATGAGTTGTGTACATGATGAAAAGTTATGGCTGGATGAGCCCTGTAGAAGTTGATAAATCCAACTTCACAGCTTGCCAAGAACACCTGCATGCAAAATACCTGTTGCAAAGATTGAAGCCAACAACAAAAAAAGTAGAAACCCTTCTATGCTCAAAAGGTGAGAGCTCAAAATGTATTCGAAGAGTGTCAAAAAAAAAATACAAGCATTCGACCTTAAAGGTGAATGAAACCCTAAAAACATAAAAGCTAGGTTGCGCAATATAATTAATATAAAGTATTAATTATTTGAACCTAAGAGATAGCTTAAGCGAAAAAGAGTAAGGACTAACTGATTACTCTAAAACCCCCCTTAAGTGAAGCTCAGGAGGTAAGCTAACCTAGCACAGCCAAGAAAGCAGGAAATGGGTCCCGGCAACAAGGCCTGATCAGGTACCCAACAACAAAGAAATCTCTATAAACTGGGGAAATAGAGAAAACCCAGTGGGAAAAACCCTACCCCAAAAAGAGATAAAAAA
>MU226329.1:1370581-1398845 GCA_018584345.1 Thuja plicata | reverse complement strand
TGCTTAGGCCCTGTGATTATATAGATAGCTGGCCTGGAAAGCATAATTGGGGTGACTTCTTTATGGAAGAAAATTACACAGTCATCAGGGTATATGGGTGTATTCACCCACCTCATTTATTACCATACTATGTGCCTACAAGAGTGGCTGCAATGGAATTCATATGGCAGTTGTTGTTGACAGATAATGAGTACTTTGCACCGCACAAGAAGGGGAATATAACCCCTAGATAGTTTAAGATTTCTCATTTCACAATTGGCAAAGGTGCCATTGATGCAGTAGGTCAATGGTTGGAAAAGTATAGGATGGGGGCAGCCCCTTATAGATACATTGATCCAGAAGGTTTCATGGCAGGGGTTAGGAAATTGTATACTCCTACAATCCCCAATACAAATTTCCACTGTGAGTGCATAGAAGAAGATGCAACAAGGAATATCTTGGATGAAGATGATATTCATACAAGGAGACTGAGAATCCAAGAGTTGCTAAAGCTGGAGAAGAAAATAAAGAGGAATGGGTTGTCTTTTGGGGGTTTTTACCTTGACCTCCCATATTTTGACAAAATTAAGGCCATGATAGACAACTATTATGTGCTTATAGAGCAACTGGATGTAGTGCTTGACAAGAAGGGTGCCCAAACACCTGATTATTCAGAATCTGGGTACAATAGTAGTAGTGACAGTGATTATGCACGTCCTACTATGTATTCTTCACCACAATAAGCATCACAGCAGGATATAGTTGAGGTACCACAGTTGGAAGGAGCAGAGTGTCATATTATAGATTTGACAGTTGCTACCCAGCCTGATGATGTAGAAGAACCTGCTACAAAGAAGCAGAAATTGGAAGTAGGGCAGCCCTCAGGGGAAGGACAAGGTAAGAAAAAGGATAAGGCTAAGGCCTTAGTACCTGGAAATAGGTTATATGATCATAACCTAAGAAAGGAAATCAAGGAAGGTAAGAAGCAATGGCCTGACCTAGATGATGAAGTTGAGGTGCCCCTCAAAGCCTGTGTTGATGAGAGATTGATTCATCAACAAAAAATTTTAAATGATGACAACTTCATTAAAACAAAGGAGTTTAAAGACTTCTTAAGATAGCATAAGATAGAGCAAATAAGATCCCAATTGACTGTGGATGGAAAAGAGACAATAACAAATGAAGCTCTAGTAGCTTTACAGTCTTATGATCCAGAGAGTGAGGATATTTCACCTGAGGAAGCTAGGAAGATGGTGCTAGATAGTGGAATACTATTGGCTGAGGGATGGGATTTGGCGTCTGCCTTCATCATAGACCAAATTAGAAAATAGCCAGATCTCAAGATGGCTAGTGAGGTCCAAATGGGAGATGTAATCAAAGGATTTGGGTATAGCCCAAAGTCCTAGGCTTTTGCAATGTGGAGCCTAAGCCCAAAATACCAAAAGCCCCAACTAGTGAATATTCAAGAAAATATGGTGGGCAATCAAATGCTGTGGTCTGTACAGAATACAGGGGATTTGGAAATCTCCCAAATTATGACACATTGGGCTCACTTGAGTGAAGACAAGACTAAAAAATTGTCTAAAAGGTGTAGCATATTATTGGAAGAGACAAGTGCATTGTCTAAGGATAGGGAAATGTGCCACATACAATTGTACCAACGGGATCAGATGATCAAGACATTAATAGAAGAATTGAAAATAAAGCCTGAGGTGGTATATGTACCTGCACAACCACCACCAATGCAAATTGAAGATAAGCCTAAATCAGAGGAGGCTGTTGAAAAAGAAGTAGATCAGGAAAAGGGAAATGTAATTGCTTTGAAAGCATTAAAAGGTATACTACAACATAGAATTAACATTCTAAAGGATAAAACTGATGTTGTAATCAATACATACAACAAGTTGCCAGCTTTGCATATGGAGGTAATGGGGTACCTTGCCATTCTAAACCCTTACTTTACTAAGTGGTCTGCTAGGGTGAAGTTGTTTGAAAAGTTAGCATCTTTACAAGCCATAAGACCAAATTTTCCTGAAATAGTCACTGAATTTGAAGATGAGATCAAAAGAGTCAATATTGCTCTCTCATTCTTTAAAGAAAAATTAAACCAGATAGAGGTTAAGTTGAGCCTCTTTTCAAGTGATTTTAATAAGTTTATTCCTTCCTTAAGGGGAATGATGACCAAGTGAAGGCTGTAGATGCTTGGAAAAATGAATTTGATAGCAAGATGCCTGGTGATGAGGTATTTTTATTGGGAGCAGATATTGATATTGAAGGATTCAATAAAATATTGGATGAGGCTTTTAAAGCAGAGACTGACATCAACAAGTTCCTGCTTGATGTCAAGAATATCACTGATGTTAGATGGGATAGACAAAAGGTGCAAGTACAGAGTACTCAAGACTTCAAGTGGCCATCTGATGATGAAGTGAAAGCATGGGAAGTGATGACTACACCCAAGAAGAAGAAGCCAACAGTAGAGGAAGAAATTCTGGATGATGAGTAAGGATGACTACTCGGTACTTCACTATTAAAGACAAAGAGAACAATTATTGTAAAAAGAGAATGTAGGTAGGGATGAGAGCACGGTCTTCCAAACTCAATATAACTGCTGCCATCTACTATGTACACTATCAGATCAAGTCGCCTGATCGGGAGAAGAATAAAAAATATCTGTATCTATCTTTTTGACTTGGTCATTCCACCGCTTCTTCTCTCTCTTTCTTTATGTCTCTCTCGTAGCTTTAGGGTTAGGTTTTCTTTGACCATCCGAAGCTTGTTGCATCCTAAATATCAAGGGATTCCAAGATGGTCAAAAACCTATATATATAGTAGAAGAGTTGTAATTTAAAAGGGTCTTGGATGTTGGAATTTTTTGGAAAAGAGATAATATATTGTAGAATTCAGATATTTTTAACTTCTATCTATCTTTTGAAGTTTTATAATCTTTCATGTATGGGAAGCTGGATCATATAAATAAAATACAGTGCAATTTTACTCTCTTCCATTGTTGTCTCTTTATTCTCTGTGTATGCTCTTTTATGTTTAAGTTTGCAAGGCATTCTCAAGCATTTTGGTTATTACGTAACTATCTAATTGCTTGCAAGTTTCTTTTAAGGAAAGAACTAAGTTTTGTGAGTAGTTTCTGGGAGCATACTACTTTGTTTAAAGATTTGATACAATCATTTAGAGGTGACAGGGTAACTTGTAAGGCAACTTATCTGAATTGCATGTGGGTTGTAAGGCAGCCTGCTATATTTTTTTTCTATGAGACCTTAGTTTATTTGACTCTATAGCCCAAAGGATAGGCACTGGTCTAGAAATTAGTTTGATAATCTATCTTTGTCCAAAGTTATTTCAAGGTATCAAAACTAATTCAATCAAAATACTCTTGTTGCTAAGAAAAAACAAACTAAACTCAGTAAGGACCTATGTCAGCAGGACAGTGTCCATTTTAGTGATTCCTTAAAGAGTGAATCATTAGGTTATCCCTCCTACATCAAAAGGAAGAAGGATGAAAATCCTTATATCACTGGTTTTTTCTATATTTAAGATTATGGTTTGTATGGTTAAATCTTGCATCTGGTTATGCTTGGTCATTTGCAAGGTGATTTATAAGTTGGTTTAACAAAGGTACATAGAAAATCAGTGTCCACACTATAACATACTGTGTAAACAACAATCATAAAAGGTAAAACCTACCTGAGTATATGTGGAGCTCAAAAATGAAGAAGGACCTTATCTAGTCCTTAGCAATTAGGATTTTCTTGTCTCTGAATCAGTATTAGAAGGCATGGTGTTCAAGCAGTCATTTCAAGTACTGTGATTCATACAAGAAAAATCCCTAACAGAATGGGAGAAGCTACTGGAAACTCTTATGAATTCCCATCATAACATTTTTGACAAATTGTAAGTTATACTCCTTTTGTCATTATTTTCAAAAAGGGAAATATATGCATATATGTATAGTAAAGTGGGATACTATAATTAGGATGAGTTCATATATATATACCGAGCATGTACAAAGGGGAGTCATCATGTATAGTATCTATAGTAATAATTTTTTGATAATAATGCCAAAGGGGGAGAATGTTACTTCAATTAAGTATTGAAGTTGTCATTAGTATTCAAGCACACAATATGGATAATCGGTAACAGAGTCACAAACAGGATAGCTGGTATATTCACCAAAGTGCAAAGTTAATCGAGAGCACTGATCACACCAAGCATTAGGGAAAACCAAGCCACACAGTATAATTGAAAAACAATATAACCAAGATACACAGAATACACTGAGCAATGAGAGACAACATTAACCGAGTGAACCAGAGGACACATAAAATTTTATTTTGGCACATTATCCTATGTAACAACTTTTTCTGACCTAGATAACAGTTTACAAGGATTGAGGGGGGCATTAATTACATATTTACAACATTAATTTTTTATATCTCCTATGTTTAGATGATCAAGGTAAATTATGCACACAGTTGATCTTAGGTTAGGGATGTATTGTAAATCCTAATTAGGTCATGAAATTTGATATATAAATGTATAGATGTCAATTTTGTAATGTATGTTGATAAATAAATGATCAAGTAGGTTCCATACTACAGACATCAGAGATCAGATAAGGGATTTTAAGGATAGAGACTACATTGCAATAATGAGTTTTTAGAATAAAGGCAAGGCTAGCAGAACAAAGAAAAAGGTATTATCATTCACATTGAGGTGATATGTTTTGAATGTATTAATGGATCTGTATTAGCAATATTGAGATTGTATATGTTTCAGATCAAACTTTTATTACTCTCTAACAATTGTAATAGACCCCTAAAACTCTTAACAGAGTAGACTTAACTGTCTTTTGGTAAATCTCTTAACTGAATGCACACATAAATTGTGTTGCAAAATCCTGACACAAGGTAGATCTAATCAATCTCATTGTTACTCCTAACATGGTAAGATCATCATAAGTGATCAGTCTTTGTAAGCTTTAACGAGCTACTTTATTTACTGCAGTAGTGAAGTTTTGTGGGTCTCATCCCCACCGCAGTTTTTACCTTCTAACAAGGATTTTCTGTGATACCAAAATATTAGTGTCATGAGTACATAATTTCATGTATGTGTATTATTTACTTTACATGAATTTATATTTCAGTAGTGATAATATATGTTTGGTGTATGCAATATACTTAGTCGGTTAATACAGAACAGTGGTTACAAAGAATTGATTAAAAACTTTTTAGGGTACTGATTCACCCCTCCCCTCTCAATACACACCCTTACCATTATCCCAACAGTAATCAATATCAATTTCTAGATTTGTAGCTTTGTCATGTGATGTTGTATTCTCTTGCATGAGCTCTATTGTACACACACTAAGATAAAGTGTCATCATTATTTATACTTTGTCATTGATGAAATAGTTGATGTAATCATTATGTACTTAGTAGATTAGGAACTATCTTATGAGACTTAGTGCATGGATCTAGTTCAAAATTAGAGTGTAGAAATCAGTGGAACCCAAATTATCAGTCAAATTTGAAGGGCTAAATTATTCAGGGATTAAATCAGAGCCTTGGATGCAAAGTTAATCATATGACAGTCTCTAAGTCTCAAGATAAACTACGGGTTAACAAAATCCTCAAGCGACTTCGAGACTGGTGTAAATTTGTAACCATCGCTATAAATCTGGTTTGATTGGAGTAGAGTTGAAATCCTTTCAGTCACGTAGTCTCACAATGTAATCAAAGTTAGAACAAAGTTCTTGAGACTATGAGACCACTTTTTCACCAAGTCTCTGAAGAAAACCCCAAGGTAAAAGTACAGTTTTAAGATAAAACCATGGGTTAAAGTAAAGAGCAGTCATGTTAATTTTTGATCAGAGGGCTTCCATAATCACTTCATGATAAAGTGATTGGCATATAATGTATAATCCATTATGCCTTTTCAACACATGTCCTAGCCCCACTGAGAGACTAAACAATTAAATATGAATATCTACGGTAGTCGGGTGATCGCCGCATGAAGCTTGAAAAGTCAAAATCATTCCGCGATTAAGAGATAAAGATGCAGTCGCCAAATCTATGAACATAACCATGGTTAAGATGAAAGATTAGAGATCATGAGACTACACAGCCGCAAGTTTTCTAGAAAGAAATCAGAGTTAAATTAAACACCGGGCGAGTTAAGGGATCGACGATGATGTTCACGTCTGATCTATGATCGACGTTTACCTACGATGGAAAGATGCATGATGGTTATCCACCGAGGCATTATGAGAACATGCCACGTATCTCTAACTAGATATAAAGGAAAAAATACCCCAGTGGCACTGATGACTTGGATTTTATTTGTCTTTATATGTTTTTATATTATTATTTTGTCGACCAAGGGTTTTGATGAATATTTTATACGTCAACATTGTCTTCATGCAGGATGAACCGCCTCACAATAGGTGTGTAATAATCATGCTCAAGGCCATTCTTAGGAATGGTTCATTCAATCTAAGGACTAATTTTCCCATTATTAGGTGCATTTAACTTGTCAACCTAGGGACGTATACTTGAAATGGTCGACACGATATGTGCACTAGGTTCCTTAAGGAGTCATTCTTCTTATATTGCAGGAAGGTAAAAATGCATAAAAGAAACCTACACTAGTGCTGCAGGAAAAGAATAAATTTATCTTCTTACTAGAATGAATGCTATAAATTGTAACTCTATTGAAACCTATGATTTCAACCTAAAACATCCATTATAACTATTCTTGCAGATGCTACAGGAACACTCACAAGTTACGATGCTGCAGGAGGAAATTATAACTTCTATCTGTAATCCTGGAAATGCTAGAAATGAAATCTATTCTATTCTAACCTATTCCACCTCCCAAGTGGACCCCCTTGGCTGGTTTCTACTAAACTATGAATACAGAATGTAAACCAAGAATTACTTCATTGCATTTCAAAAACTCATTACATAAAAACAAGACATGGAACTTGAAATAGATTACTGCAAGATACAACAGTTTTCCTTCAAAAACTTCTGTCTTTCCTTTTTCCTAGCTAACCTCAAACTATCGGTCCAATCCCTATATATAGAGGATGAAACACTTATTACAAAAACATAAAAGAAACTATCTTTCTGAAAACATGCCAGAGAAGATGGAAACGCAATAGCACGCGGTGTGGGTAGTAAAGCTCAGGCGACCAGTTCACCATAATGAAGTGTAGAGGGAATATAGGCACACTACATCCCTACATCCTGGAATAATGGCTCCATTGTAGCAGCCATGTTTCCTGGTGCTGTAATGATCACTTCGCTGTAGCTGGTCCTCAACAGTCCTCCTTGAATGTTGTCGACCACTCTCTAGCCGCTTTCTCTCCTATCAAGTTAGTTATGATGTGGAAATATTCATGTAAGAAGCTTAATCAAATTAAATATCCAGATATTAGAACATAGATTCTGATGGTTTTATGAAATACTGCACTATATGTATAATATTAGCAAAATATGTCACAAACATCTACCCATGGTTTATCAGTTCTTTCTGGACTTTATCACAAGTTTTTGACTGGTTAGACTCTCAAATGTTTTAACAAAAACTAGAACAGAGTATTAAAATTATACAAAAAAAGGCAATAATTTGGCCTTATCATTTTCCCCTTGGTTAATCAAATGCTTCTCCTCAAGCATTGCACCTTCTGGAAATTGACCTATAGTCACCAACTTTAGTTCTTTCTCACCTCTGGCTCTGAAAGGAGTAGTAGAATCCTCTTGTTCTTTCCCAAACTTCCCTTTTGTGATCTTCCTACATCATGTCAAGTCTGGTAGTGTTGATATCATACAAGGGCCAAAGGAGCATGGGCGGCTGCATTATGAGCAGACACCAGAGCTCCTTCCTGATTTTCCTACCCAGTGCTATGTACTTTGGTGCCCTGTGTATAGCTACTTCAAGGTTAATGGGACTATGTGGTTCTGATCTTTTAAATACCTCTGATAATCTGCCCCATCTACTTCTGGCACCGGTTAAGGCTCTTTGGAAGACAAAGTAGGACATGCTGTCATATTCTGCATACACATCTACTCTAAGTTTAAAATTTTTATCTCTAATTTCCTTTTTAACATTCCCATATGTCAGTCTGAACCAATCCCTCAGGAATACTTCTGGTTGACTTCTTTTTTCTCTTAATGGTAGGGGTTCTATTTTCTCAAGATCTCTGTAATTCCCCAACTACCTATCATAGTTAGCCTCGTTGTGCATTCATGAAATCAGGACCCTTAGGTGTATATCCCCTATGTAAGGTAGGGGATTCCATTCAGTCTCTACAGGGATGATGAAATTATGCACATACAACTCACATAGTAGGTTTTGTTGCCAAGATGGAAGTGTCTGGTATAAACCATAGAATTCCTGGGCTGATTTGAACTCTGCATTTATATCCTTGAGGTTCATCATCAACTAAAATAGAAGGAATTGTTCTTTAAGATAGATAGTATAGACCCTAGGTGGAGGTCTATAGGAAATTACCAGGTCATTTAGTTTAAGAGCATGGTCCATTCTCTGCTTCTATTTTTCCAACTGATCTTTCAATTCTGCAATTTCCTTTTCCTGTTCTGCTATTACTTTCTGCAATTTCTTTTTCTCTTCTCCATTTAGAGTGGTTGTCAGCACATGTTTATTATATAACTGGAAAAGAAGAATTTGCAGAGTACTCGAACCACTGTTTTCATCGTGGTTATTATTCTTCCTTTGGTCTTTCCATAACTGCTCTAAGAATTTTATTAACCAAGTTTGCTTATAGGAAACTAAAGCATTTCTTGTGCAAGGTAGCTGGTGAGTTGTAGGGGTTTCTTCTTCATGAGTTGGAACATCCCAATGACTGACTCTTGCATCATTTTGATATACATTTGGCTCATCTTCACACTCCTCTTCCATATTTTGAGGAATGTCAAGAATCTTAGACTGACTGGGAGAATCATTAGGAACAATATGGATAAGAGTTTCCTCCTCACATTGCTTGGGGGAAGAGGGCTGGCTTTCGGTGGGCACTTTAGGAATCTACCCTCTCATCCTAGGAATTCTTCTTATAGGGATTTCCTCAAATTCTACGGCCTTTTTCTTACTAACCCTTTTTGTTGTCTCTGTTGCAGGAGTAGTGGCTGTAGGAGTAGTGGCTGCAGGAATTGACTTCATTCTCTTCTTTCTTGAGACTTGAGGGATTTGCGGTTCAGCTGCAGGAACCAAATTTTCTCCTAATAACTTCCATTTTCCTTTGGTCGGGAGGCAGTAGGTATATTGCTCATGTGAGTAGTTAAAGGCACATTTTCTTATAAATTTTTGGTTTCTGCCCCTTGGTTATTTTGCTCAGCAACTGGGTCAGGGGAAACTGCATTATCTTGGTTAATTTGCACATTAGTGGCAATTTGAGGCTAAAGGGTTTTATGATGGATGAAATCTACCCATGTCATAGGGGAGGCATCCCTAAGAGATCTTTCTATGAGTAGCTTAATTATGGCATGGTGAGCAACAGAGTTGTCTTTCCCTTTCTGGGTTTCTTCGGCACTAATGCACAACATATTAAACAGAAAATTGGGTGCATTCATTGGGATATTATGTCGTACATAACTAAGCATCTTAAAATGATGTGCATGTAAATTAGAGAATCACCCTTCATAGGTGAAATACCTTATAATGTGTGTAGCCAACTCCTGGTATGGTGGAGGAATGGACATCCTTTTGTATCCTTGCTTAGTGATTTCCAATGGAGGGTCTCCTAGTAGGGTGAATTGAGCCCTGGCTGACCTGGCATCATGGGCATTGGGATAATGTTCCCCTACTATTGGAAAACCAGTCACTTTTGCTATTCCCTCCTCTGTTGCAACAACTAGCAACCCCCATAACATCATGTGGCCCTCATCAAATGTGTTTACAAATTCTGATGTTGCTTCCTCGTCAAACTCTGTCAATTTTAAGAAATACCCCAGCCATCCGCAGGCATTAAATCTTCTCACTACCTCAACATCAGATAGTAAAATACCATTAACCACTGGTTGATGCTACTAAAATTGGCCTCCCATTTTACCAAATTCAATCCTCTACTTTGTTTAACCTCTATTTTTGATAATTACCTTCTTCTGTTTTGAATTTAAGACTACTTGTTGTAAACCCACAGACCCTCTTTCACATTCTTCTGGTATTCTTGATATGAACAATAATAATGTATTTTAATAGAATAAATCATAGATGTTCATGCGAGAGTGAGATTTATTTCACATTTTTAATGCTGGGTTACATCTAGTCTAACAGTTAGGGGTTTATTCAGAATAACGGTACGACATTTGACACTTGTGTGATGCGACAGCTGGATTTTAATTAAGACAATGCCGAAGTACAGATTTGGGGATCTTTTAATGAGTAAATAGAAATGACATTTTTAGAAATTGGCACACTTCCCTGTCCCCTACGAAATATGGACAAGTGTCCTCACTTGTCTGACTTGGTAGAAGTTACAGAACTGGACTAAGGCGGCAATGATACATTTATTGCAGTATTTGATATAACCAACTAAATCTATGTGCTAAAAATGGAAATAAATTTGAAAATCTTTTACCTATTAATTGATCATCGCATGTGTTAGGAAATATTAGTGAGAGTGGAATGATGGCGTCGGCGGTCGCATGCGTCAGCACACTATCTCTTTATTGAAAGCATGGAAACATGATGATGTGGAAGGTGGGTGGATGAAAGATTAGGAAATGAAATGGGGTGAAAAAGAAGAATATAGAAAGTGAATGGAGAATTTGAACTTTATGTAAACATAAAGTTTTTATTATGGTCATGCTTTGAAGGAATTCTTATTGAAGTGCTGCAGGAAGAAGGTTGACACCCTCTTCTATAGGAAGTGTTACCTGTTGATCCTTTAAAACTGGTTGGTTGAATTGCTGCAGGAAGTCTTCTTTTGTTTGTGGCTAGTGATACAACTTTAGTCTATGGCCATTGACTAGTATATTGAAGTGGATAGGATCGATTGTGGTCAACTAGACTGCTCCATTTGTAAATACATGGCTTATTTCATATGGACCCAGCCATCGTGTTTGCAGCCTATCTAGTATCTCCTGGAATCTGGAATCATATAACAATGCCCAATCTCCAACTTTGAATTGCTTACTCTTGATATGGGAGTCATGCCACTGTTTTCTTTGCTTTTGGACAATTTCTGTGTGCTGCAGGGCAGACTTGCACATTTCATCCAAAGAGTTGAGATGGAACAATCGCTCTTTCTATGCTACAGGAAGATCAATGTTTAACTCTAGCGCTATTCTTAATGTTTTGTGTTCAAACCCAATCGGTAGCATTGTTGTTTTGCCATATAAAAGTTCAAATGGAGTGAACCCAGTGGTGGTCTTCCATGTTTTTCTATATGCTCAGACGGCTTCTGATAGTCTGTTTCTCCAGTCTCCATGATGCAAATGAACTGTCTTTGTTAAAATTGCTTCTATTTTCTAATTTGTAACTTCTGCTTGTCCATTGGCTTGAGGGTGATAGGGGCTTGATTTCTAATATCTGATATTATATTCCTTCATGAGCTCTGTTATCATATTGGAGGTGAATTGGGTACCTTGATTAGTAACAAGCTCTCTTGGCATGCCATATCTAGTAAAAATTTCTTCATACAGAAATTCAGCAACTTTATGATCTCTTGCATGCTTCATTGCTCTAACTTCGACCCATTTGGTCAGGTAATCTGTGCACACTAGAATGTATGACTTCCCATTAGATGGAGGATCTATTGGACCAATAAAGTCCATGCCCCATTTATCAAATAGTGTTACCACCACCTGTGGGTTTAAGGGCATTTCATCTGATCTTGTTGGTCTGCCCATTCTTTGACATTTGTTAGACTTCCTTGTATAACTTGCTGCATCTTTGTGAAGTGTAGGCCAATAGTAACCAGTTGTTAAAATCTCCTGTGCTATTCATTTGGCTGCAAAGTTCCCTCCACATGGTTCATTGTGACATGCATGAAGAATGTCATATGTCTCTTCTTCTCTCACACATCTTCTCATGACTTGGTCAGGTCCAGTGTAAAATAATATGCTATCAATCCAAGAGAAATGGAAGCTTTTCTCCACAAGCAGCTTATTTTCCTTATATGAGAAATGTGTTGGCATTTTATTAGCTACTAGGTAGTTAGCTATATCTACATACCATGGATTCGTGAAACTAATATGAAACAACTATTCATCTGGAAATGTATCATCTATCAAAGTAGTATCTTCTTCAGGATGATGAAGTCTGGATAGATTATTTGCCACCACGTTTTCTTTCCCTATCTTGTCAATGATTGTTATATCAACTTCCTACAAAAGAAGGAGCCATCTTGCTAACTTTCTTGTTATGGAAGGTTTGTTCATGAGATACTTAATTGTTGCATGGTCAGTATGAACATAGATAGGATAACCAGTCAGATAGTGGAAGAATTTGTTCAGAGCATAAACTACTGCTAACAATTCTTTCTTAGTCACTCTATAGTTTAACTCTACTCCATGTAGACTCTTACTGATATAATAGATTGCATTTTCAAGATTTTTAGTCTTTTTTCCTAAGACAACACCTACAACATAGTCTGAAGCATTTGTATGTATGTGAAATGGCAATGTCCAATCAGGACCCCTAAGTACTGGTGTAGTTGTTAAAAGTGACTTGAGTTGCAGGAAGGACTCATCACATTCTTTTGTCGAAGAAAATTCAGCTTCTTTGGTAAGTAAGTTGTATAGAGGACTAGCTATTTGACTAAATTTCTGGATAAACCTCCTATAATAGCCAGCGTGACCTAGTAAAGATCTGACTTCTTTTTTCTTAGTAGGAATAGGGAGTGTGAGAATTACCTCTATCTTCGTAGGGTCTACCTGGATTCCAGCTTTGGAGATAAAATGTCCCAACACCACTCCTTCCTATATCATTAGAAAGCACTTTTCACTGTTGAGAGACAGGTTATGTTCATCTTATCTAATTAGCACTTTCTCCAAGTTCTTCAGAGCTTCCTCAAATGTGACACCGAATGTAGTGAAGTCGTCCATGTAGATTTCCATGCAATCATGGGATATATCAGCAAAGATGCTAATCACAGCTCTCTGAAAGGTAGAAGGGGCATTGCATAATCCAAATGGTAATAATTAATAGGAATATGTTCCCCAAGGACATGTGAACGTGGTATTTTCTTGATCTTCAGGGGCAATGCTTATTTGATTGTAACCACTGTATCCATCCAGAAAGGAGAAATATTTCTTTCCAGCCAAATTATCCAAGACCTGGTCAATAAAAGGTAAAGGGAAGTGGTCCTTCTTTGTAGCATTATTTAATTCTCTATAATCCATACATATCCGCCACTTACCTCCTTTCTTAGGTACAATTACCAATGGTGATACCCACTTGCTGTCAGAGATTGGGTAGATGAATCCAGCGTCCAACAACTTCTGCAACTCTGTTTTAACTATTTCTCTCAATGCTAGATTTATTCTCCTCTGTGGTTGATGAAGTGGAAAACTTCCATCACTGATGTATATTTTGTGGGTGTAGATTTTTGGATTGAGTCCCTCCATATCTCCATAATCCCATGCAAAGGCTTTTTCATGCTAACTGAGGAGCTTTGTTAAAAATGCCAACTGTGATTGGGACAACTTATTATTGACATGCAGGCTTCATCCAGAGGATAGTTCTATTGTTGTTGTTAGCTCTACCATTAACACTTTAGCCACCAGACTTCTAACTATTTCACTTGCCAGTAACTGATCAATCATTTTAGGGTTTGCTGGATGCATACAATCCTCATAGGTACATAGCTGTAAAACAAAAATTTCTAAAACATCTTTAGCCACAATACATTCATTGGTTAGAATGCTCTGTATCACATCATCTTCCTCTTGCATCTTTAAAAAATATTTCCTATGCAACATCATGAGCTGGGCTACTGAATTAAGCTCTTCCTCCTCGTCTCCTAAGTCTGGCCAAATAGGTTCTCCCAGGTCTGGCTGGGGTTGGGAAGGAGGATAGAGGGCTAGCTTCCTTATGGCTTGACCATTTGAAATTGTCATACTACCTGATCTAGAATTAATTTTGGCATCAGTGGTGGCTAACCAAGGTCTTTCCAAGATTACAGGATAGCCATCAAAGTTTACTTTAGGTGATAGGATGAGAAAATCAACAGGATACTCCCATGAATCTAAGGTTACTATCACATCTTCTATGAGGCCCTCTGGAGTAATAGTTGAACTATCAGCAAGTTTTAACACTATGGATGTTTTTCTTAAGCCTTCTATGCTTAGCTTATGCATTGTATCTTTAGTCATAACATTTATTGCTGCTCCCAAATCAATTAGAGCATTTTTCATAGTCTGTCCATTTATTATCAGGTCGACTACTGGACTGCCAAGATCTGAATACTTGGGTATTACCACCTTTCCTAACATGATATCTGCTAATTGACCTACAACATGTACTGTCTAAGGGCCTTTCTTCTTCCACCCTAGCTTCTTAAGGCATGTTTCCTTAATAGCCTTTCCATAAACAGGTATATCTTTGATAGCTTGGAACAGTGGGATTTGAATATTCATATTTTTCAGCTTCTCAATAATATCAAATGTTTCTTCCTCTTGGGGTATAGGTTTTTCTTTATTTAGCCTCTATGGAAAGGGTGGATTTGAAGTGTGGACAGTAGTTCTGTTGGGTATATTAGTCGGTTGGCTTGTATTTGGCAATGTGGCTTCTAGAAGCAGTGCTACAGGAGTGTCTGCAACTTCCATAATTATAGGATATTCAGGTGTAGGAAGGGTGGTACCGGACCTCAAATGGATATCAGCCATCCCTAATGAGTAAGTAGGGCACTGCTGAGTGTCAGTAGTGTACGTTTATTGCTGCTGTTGTTTGTTGTTTGGATTTGGCTGCAGTTGAGCAAGCAATTGGGTTGGCTTTGGATTAACATTAGTTGCTACAGGAGGTGGCATTATTGCAGGTGGTTGCACTAGAGGTGGTAATTGTGGACTGCCAGATTTTTTATTAGGCCACTATGGAGGCCCGGGCTCCATTGATTAATTTGCTGCCAATTTCCTTGCGATGGTTTCCATTGATTCTACTGATTAGGCCATTGATTATTTTGCTAGTTTGGCCATTGGTTATTCTGCTGATTAGGCCATTGGTTACTCTGCGGGTTTTGCCATTGGTTATTTTGTTGGTTAGGCCATTGGTTATTTTGTTGGTTAGGCCATTGGTTATTTTGTGGGTTTTTCCATTGGGGTTGAGAGTACTGAGAAGTGTTCTGATAATTTTGGTTTTGCCACTCATTATTGTTAAAATTTGAAAACTGTAGAGGATCTTGTGGCATACTTTGTTGTGAAGCCCATGGTCAATGTTGAGCAATGAAGAATACTTGATCATTGTCTCCTTCTATCTTCATGTAGTCAGTTGGAAAATGTTGGTTTTCCAGGTTGGCTAACAACTTACATCCGCAGTCTTGCTTCTATTTGCGGTAGTGTGGGTAGTACTCAGCGAATTGTGATTCAACTTTTGCATGCTTCTTCTTGGCATTCATTGTGTCAAGATGTGTAGCTACATTATTTATAATATCTTGCTTGAAATTTGCAAGCAAATTAGATATCTCCAGCTTTGAAATGCCTGAACCAATCCATTTGTGACTGTGGACCGGTATCCTCTGCCTTTCTTCACAGTTGACCTTGAGTAGTTTTGATAGATTTTCTTGAGGTCATCCCAAGAGGATTGGGATATGTCTCCACCAGACATCAAGTCTAATGCCTCCAAACAGTTGTCATTTACCCCTCTCAAGAAGACTAATTTTTGTGAATCCTCTACCAGTACATGCTGGGGATTCTTCTGCATTGTGTACAAAAAATGTGAAACATAGTCCTCCAATTTTTTGTCTTCCTTTTGAGACATCCTAAAGATATCATCTCCTTTTGGGTCACTACATTTGCAATAATCTTTATATTTCTGCAGAAACAACATTTGCATCTCATCCCAGGTACCTACTGCATTGGCTCCTAAGCCCATGAACCATCGTAATGCATCAGTATTATAGTTGAAACTTTGACACAGTATGTCAAACTCAAACAAGAAAGTGTCAGGATCCTCAGTTATAAGACCATAAAACTTCAAAAGAGTAGCTGTGGGTATATTCTTGAGATTAGCATTGTTTATAAGGCTTGGGAGAGGAAATGGGAAAGTAGGATGTGCCATTACTGGAGGTATTTGATTGTGGGGTTGCTATTGGAAAGGAGCATTGGCTACTAGATTGTTAACGTTAGGTGGATTTGGGCCAAAATTATCTAGAAATCTAGCCAAGATTTCTGTAAAAGGTCAGAAGCCACTTATATCAAATGGCTCTTCTTTGGAGGAAGATGCTACAGGAAAGTTGGGGCTTGCGTCCTCAAAGGGTAACTCAACTTATTCAACTTCCTCGTTCAAATTAGTAGGCTCTGCTGGGAGAAATCTGCAATATTCATCTCATCGCCTTTCTCTTCGATGCATGCAATTGAATTCTTCATGCTTGTGAAGCAATTTTTAGAGATACAAATCTAAAAACTAATCTAGGAATGAAAAATGACTCAAAAAATGTTCCTAGCTTGACACCATCCCTGACAGCAGTGCCAAAAATGAATCGCCTCACAATAGGTGTGTAATAATCATGCTCAAGGCATTTCTTAGGAATGGTTCATTCAATCTAAGGACTACTTTTCCCATTATGAGTTGCATTTAACTTGTCAACCCAGGGGCATGTACTTGAAATGGTCGACACGATATGTGCACTAGGTTCCTTAAGGAGTCATTCTTCTTATATTCCAGGAAGGTAAAAATGCATAAAAGAAACCTACACTAGTGCTGCAGGAAAAGAATACATTTATCTTCTTACTGGAATGAATGCTATAAATTACAACTCTACTGAAACCTATGATTTCAACCTAAAACATCCATTATGACTATTCTTGCAGATGTTGCAGGAACACTCACAAGTTACGATGTTGCAGGAAGAAATTGTAACTTCTATCTGTAATACTGGAAATGCTGGAAATGAAATCTATTCTATTCTAACCTATTCCACCTCCCAAGTGGGCCCCCTTGGTCAATTTCTGCTAAACTATGAACACAGAATGCAAACCAAGAATTACTTCATTACATTTCAAAAACTCATTACATAAAAACAAGACATGGAACTTGAAATAGATTGCTGCAAGATACAACAGTTTTGCTTCAAAAACTTTTGTCTTTCCTTTTTCCTAGCTAACCTCAAACTATCGGTCCAATCCCTATATATAGAGGATTAAACACTTATTACAAAAACAAAAAGGAAACTATCTTGCTGAAAACATGTCGGAGAAGAAGATGGAAATGCAACAGCCCGCGGTGTGGGTAGTAAAGCTCGAGCGACCAGTTCAACATAGTGAAGTGCAGAGGGAATATAGGCACCCTAAATCCCCGCGTCCTTGAATAATGGCTCCATTGTAGCAGCCATGTTTCCTAGTGCTATAATGATCACTTTGTTGTAGCTGGTCCTCAACAGTCCTCCTTGAATGTTATCGACCACTCTCTAGCCGCTTTCTCTCATTCAAGTTAGCTATGATGCGGAAATATTCATGCAAAAGGATTAATCAAATTAAATATCTAGATATTAGAACATAGATTCTGATGGTTTTATGAAATACTACACTATATGTATAATATTAGTAAAATATGTCACAAACATCTACCCATGGTTTATCAGTTATTTCTGGACTTTATCACAAGTTTTTGACTGGTTAGACTCTCAAATGTTTTGACAAAAACTAGACCAGAGTATTAAAATTATACAAAACAAAGGCAATAATTTGGCCTTATCACAGGGTTTTCACAGGTGATAAGATGAAAATGAAGCAATCTAGAATGAATATGAAAGACCAAAGGAATGCAGACGACCTTTAATCTACCTTGCAAAAGTTAAAGATATTATCAGAGATTAATAATAGATTCTTAATAAACTATTATGATTTTATTATCGCTTTGGTCGATAACTATTTCTGAAGGATGATAATTCATTCCTCAATTGTATTTTTGACTATTTAGTTGTTGATCATAGGGATTAGGTTTAGTTAGAGATGAACCATTTCAATTCTCTAAAGATTGTTTCACATCCTTTCAAACACATATAAATAAGGGTACTAGGAATATTGCAAAGGGATGTCTCCAGGATAGTCTGGATTGATATTTTTCATTTCATATAGTTTTAGTTTTGATCACAACTAGGAATGGATTCTTATGTGCCTATTTTTTATAATAAATAAAAGATAAGTGTTTTTTGTCTATCTTGGTTCAAGGTTTTAACCATGTTCAGTCAGTCCTTTGCAATTATTGAAGGAGTTTCAATTGTTTTCTTTGAGTTGCTTATGCAGAAGAGTTTTTGTCTCATATTATTGTTTGAATATTAGGAAGTGTGTGATAACTTAATTTGTTTCCAGATTCTTGTTCATCTGGTCTCCCAACCATAGGAGTTAAAATCATTTGAACTAACAAGGATATAATACAAACCTTAATCTTCTCTGCATCTAAAGCAGTCAAATAGTTGATGGTTGAATACTATCTTGCAAAGTTGTACAGAGGATTGAATGTTGGATTGACTCTATTGCCCAAGTTGATATAGGCAATGATCTAATTGTTATTAAATATAGAAATTTGATTCATTGTTTCATGTTGTTGAGAGATTCTAAAATTCCTTCATTTATATATTCACATCTACAAAGCATCCCTTTTATTATCACAAAACATTCAATTTTACAGTTATATTCAATTGATCACAGTTTGATTTCTTTCAAAGTAACTTTCCATACTTGTGAAGGAGAGATTTATAGTGCTTATTATCTGCTATAAAAAGCCTTAAAGGATAAGGTATAGGCCTACCAACCTTGGTTCTATAGAGCCATAATTGTAGAACTTTCAACCTTACCCCAAGGTTAAACTTGTTAGTTGGCCAAATCACTTGGGTTTCCCATCATTGGATTGGAAATTCCATAGGAAATCCAATCTATTGATTTGAGCACCAACAGATTGGTGACTCTACTGGGGGCTATTCACATTTTATGTGTAAGTTTTCAGAATTTTAGATTTGCAGACTAAAGAGTTAAAGTGTACTCTGCTAGAGATCAGAATCCAGAAGACCAGTGAAAGTTATTTTCCTTCTAAAAAAGGAGGTGGTGACTCTACCAATCAAGATTGAAAGAATTCATGTTGGGTAGGAGATCTTTGAATTCAAACCAATTTGAATTAGAATTGCAGAAAAGTTTGAAGAAAAGTAAGCAAGAAATTGCAGAGAAGATGAACACCGGACATAGAAGGTTTCCTGATAGGGAGGCTACTGGTTTCAATTCTAGAAATAACCATAATTTAGAATAATTTGTAAATCCTTTTGGTTATGTGGAAGATTCTAGTACAGCCCATGAAATGGAAGAAGAGTATGATGAGCAAGATGATTTCCTTTATGCCACATTGAGCAAGTTAACTGAATATGGAAAGAAAAATCTAAAAATGCTAAAGGCCATGAAAAGATTATTTGATGAATCGTTAGAAAAATTGGAAATAAGGAGAAGTGAATAGGCATCTATATCTAAAGAGGAAGGGGAAAAGGAGGCACCACAAGGAAATAGACCACCAATATACAATCCTCCTCATAGACAAAATAGAGAACCAATTATCAACAATGATCACACAAATCCATTGTTTGAACCCGGTGATGGAGGTAGATTTGAAAGAAGTCATAATAACAATGAAAGGAATGATTATTGGAGGAAACCAAGAAATCAAGACTGAGGTAACCATGACCAAGGTAACCCAAGATAGCAAAGAAGGGATGATGGTCATAGAAACAGACATAACCATCAAGGCCAACATCATCAAGACATAAATCACCAAGATAGAAATCATCAGAATTTTGAAGGTCGGCATGGAAATCAACATGACATGGGACATCAGAGAAGAGCTCCCATGGTGGTGGAAAGATACAGATATGTTGAATTTACTAGAATAGTTGGGTATCCTAATGACATATCAAAAGATTTGAGGAAATCTATTCCAAGATTCTTAGGAAATGTAGTAGAATCTGCAGAGCAACATACCATAAAATTGAAGAATACTATTGAAGAGCTGGATGGGAGTCATGAAGATGTATTCATGAAGCTATTTGTCCAATCACTAACTGAAGATGCTATAGAATGGTATAGAGAATTTCCTGATGGATCCATTTCAAGATGGTGTGATTTTGTAAACTAGTTCATTGAACAATTTGGTGACCATAATGACACATCATTTTCATCTCATGAACTAACCAGCATTAAAAAGAACTTTAATGAGACAGTTGCATAATTTAACAAAAGATTTAATAAAGTTCTAAATAGAATCCCAAGAGACATTAGGCTTGTGGATTCTTTCCTAATTGATTTCTATCTGACTACATTTGATAGTAAAACTCATTATGAAATACAATCACAAGGCCCTGCCACATTGCAGCAAGTTTTCAAAATAGCCTCTACTATTGAAAATAATAGAAGAGCTGTTGGTAGGATAGAAAAAAAGAGTGATACTAAGTTGCACAATCCAAGAGCTCCTGAGAAGAATGATTTAAAAGAAATTATGGATATGCTGAAGAATTTGAATGCTAAAAAAGGTAGGGATGATAGACCAGCATTTTCTAAGAATGATAAACTAGCGATTTCCAAAAATGACAGGGCACCTTTTTATAAAAATGATAGGCCTAGATTGCAAGACATGCCATATAAGACTACATGGAAAGATGGAAAGCCATAAAACTAGTCTTATGCTAAGGAGACACCAGATCCATTGAAGAGAAGTAATCATCTAGTGGAGTATCCTTGGTGTGATGCCTGCAATTTACCCCATTCCCTTGATGGCTATGTGGTGGCCTGAAGGTTCCAAGAAGAAGAATATTATAATGATGAGGATCAGCCTGTAGTGAATAATGTCTCATCAGAGCCAATTTAGGGAGAAGATTATTATAGATCTTATGAGGAAGAACATGTTTACCATGAAGATTTGAACAAAATATACCATTGTAATAAAATGGGAGGTGAATTGCTAGTCATCAGAAGATTGACAAATGAGGAAAAGGAAGCATATACTATTGCAGCCATTGAAGAGGAAAGAAATAACTACAAACTGAGGAATAGAATAGTGAATTCCAATTAGGGAAAAATTGTAGGAGTACCTACCAAAATACCAAAGAAAAGGGTAAATCCACCTCGTCCAAAAGAAACCAAAGATGATGCAGAAACAAGCCAATAGGTAGACTCTCAGCAAATACCTAAAGTAGAAAAGGAGAAAAACATGGTCAGTAAATCTGTCCCAAGTAATAATTCTTTCATTTCCAATGCCTTATCTCAGGTAAAGATTTTTTTTCCATTATTTGAAATGATGAAAGTTCCTGAGTATAAGGATGAAACCATAAAAGTACTATCTACCTTAGGTAATGTTTCTGATGAGGATTTTAATCAAAAAGCAGTAAAAAAAGATCCTCCTATTGTTTATTTAGGAACATCTGTTTCTCAGAATGTTGCACATGTTGATCCTTTTTATTTAACTTTGATAATTAACAATAAGTTGCTCAAGAATTGCATGATAGACTCAGGGGAAGTAGTGAACACCATGCCTGCAGAGGTCATGAAGGAACTTGGAATGAAAGTGGACACTACTTATGGAAGATTCTATGCCATGGACAATAGGTCTATCCCTGTTGTGGGTATCATGAAGGATGTAGAATTTAAGTTTCCTTCTTGTCCTGAAATGTCTTATAAAACTGATATCACTGTTGTGAAGTGGCTGCATATTATGGAATGCTTCTATCTAGGCAATGGTCTAAACTTGTAGGTGGTCATATTCAATTGGATTTATCTTATGCCACCATCCCAGTGAATGGCAGGGAAGTAAAAATTTGTAGAGAACCTAAGTCTCAATACATCATTAACAAGGACGTTGGGATTGAAAAGATAAACTTTTGTCATTCAGACATGGACAACTTTCAGGTAAGTATTGCTAAACCAATATTGAAATTGATAGTCCTATTGAAGTATATTTATAGGAAAACCAAGATAAGCTTTGGAAAATGACTTTTGATGGAGCGTACAACAAGGAAGGTAATGGTACTAGGGTCAATTTTGTGTCCCCATGTGGTAAGAGTTTGAAATTTTATTTCCTTCTTAATTTTGAATGCACTAATAATGTTTCAGAATATGAAGCATTGATTCTTGGCCTTAATATTGCAAAATCTCATGGTATTAAAATTCTCTCAGCCTGTGGTGATTCTGAATTAATTGTTTCTTAGGTTAGAAATAAGTTCACCACCAAGAATCCAAAATTAAAACAATATAGAAATCTAGTGTGGGACTTAATTGAATTCTTTGATGCCTTTGGAATTAAATGGATAGGGAGATCTGAGAATTTTCTTACAAACTTGATGGCCAATATAGCCATCAAGAAGATTGATATCCCTTTTGATGAGATTGTGCAGGTGAAGAGGAAAAATAGGCCATCAGTCCCTGACAACGTGCAGAATTGGTAGATATTTGAAGATGACAGAGACCTCCTCAAATTTCTAATCAATGAGGATAAGTATGAATATCAGTGTATTGACTGGAATGGGTATGTTGAAACTCAAGATGGAAAATAAACCTTGTTTGATAAGAAAATTGTTCAGTTAAAAACCAACAAAATTCTGAGAGGTCTGGTTGCATTGGAAGGAGTGTTTGATGACCAAGAAACTTTCAAAAGGGGTAAAGTTGTTAATGAATCTAATGATATTGAGAAGATTAATTTAGGAAATGACCTTACCCCTAAGGGTGTTTGTATAGGCAAAAAACTTACTCCTAAAGTTAGAGCTAATTTGATAAATCTATTAAGAAAGTATAGGCACATCTTTGCATGGTCATATGATGACCTTAAAGCTTACAAAGAGGACCTATTTCAGCATGAAATTGCTCTGAAATCAGATGCAAAACCTTTTAGACAGAGGCAGCGTCCCATCAACCCAATGCTGGCTTCCACGATGAGAGAAGAACTTGTCAAGATGAGGGATGCAGGTATAATTGTGCCTGTTAGACATTCTACTTGGGTGTCAAACTTAGTCCCTGTTAGAAAAAAGAATGGAGACATAAGGTTGTGCATGGACTTTAGAAATATAAATATATCATCTTTAAAAGATAATTATGCATTGCCAAATATGGAAGCTCTCCTACAAAAGGTCACTGGAAATAAATTTTTATCAATGATGGATGGGTTTTCAGGGTATAACCAAGTGAAGGTCAAGGAATCAAAACAGTATAAGACAACCTTCACCACATCTTGGGGAACCTATGTATATGCAAGAATTCCTTTTGGGCTAACCAATGTAGGCGAAACCTTTCAAAGGGAAATGGATTTGGAATTTGATGGTTTGATTCTTATTATGGCAGTGTATTAGGATGATTTGATGGCTTATTCTAAGAAGGTAGATGATCATTGCAGTCACTTGGAGTGGATTTTCAAAAGATCTTTAGAGTATGGTATATCTTTAAACCCAAAGAAGTGTCATTTTGGGATTACAAAAGGAAAGCTTCTTGGCCATATTGTATCCAAGGATGGTGTAAGGATAGATCCTGGACAGATTGCAGCCATTGACAAGATTCAAATTCCTAAAAATATCAAAGGTATCTAGTCATTTTTTGGGTTAATAAAATTTGTAAGAAGATTTGTCCCTAATTTTTCTGAAATTATCAAACCCATTGCTAAGATGCTTAAAAAAGGTGTGGAAATAAAATGGTCTAATGAGGCTATAGAGGCATTTGCTAACATTAAGAAGGCTATTAAGTAAGCTCCAATTCTTAAGACACCAGATTTTTCAAAGCCTTTCCAAATATTTTCCTTTGCATCATATCACACTATTGCTGCAGTCATATTGCAGGAAAATGATGAAGGTTATGAGTAGCCTATAGCATTCTTTAGTAAAACCCTCCAAGCAGCAAAATTTAACTATGACATAAATGAAAAGAAAGCCTATGCTTTAGTCAAGGCAACAAAATATTTTAGGCCCTATCTAGTGGGAGCTAAGGTGATAGCCTACATACCAAATGTAGTGATCAAAGACATATTTAAGCAATCTGAAGTGATAGGCAGAAGATGCAGATGGGTAAACCAAATTCAAGAATTTGACATGGAGATCTAGATAACAAAATTGGTCAGAGGACAGGGTCTTGCAAAGTTGATGGCAGAATCAAACCTTTAGGCAGTTCAAATAAATCAAGTAAGCATTGAGGAATCAGTGGTAAGCATTGAAATATGTCCATGGTATACTGATATAGTACATTTTCTTAAACATATGAAATGCAAAGAAGGTTTAACTAAAAATTAGAAAAGGACAATAAAGTTGCAAGCTTTTAAATATGTTTCAATTCAAGGTGATTTATATTGGAGAAATAGAGAAGGTATTCTATTATTATGCTTAGATATGTACCAAGCAGAAGTAGTTTTGAAAGAATTACATGATGGAGTATGTGGGGGTCACTTCTCAACAAGAACCACTGCCCTTAAAATTCTTCATGCTGGGTATTATTGGCCTCATACTTTTAAGGACAGCTATGTATATGTTAGGAAATGTGAAGCCTGTCAAAGGTTCTCAGGAAAGTTGCAGTATAACGGTGCATTACCCCTAAGACCCTTATCAACTGAAGAGCCTTTCCAAATGTGGGGGATAGATTTTATCAGTGAGATCACCGAATTTACTAGTGGGCAACATAAATGGATCCTTGTTGCAACAGATTACTTCACCAAATGGGTTGAAGCCATACCATGTAGGCAAGCTACAAGCAAGGTGGTTGTGAAGTTCTTAACAAAAAATATATTAACCAGATTTGGTGTCCCTTGCAAAATCATTTGTGATAATGGTATGTGTTTTAGATCCAAGGAATTTTCTGAATTTTGCAGTATGGTATTAATCTGTCATATTCTTCCCCCTACCATCCACAAGGGAATGGTCAGGCTAAGTCAAGAAATAAAAACATATTGAAAATCATTAAGAGGATGTTAACAAACAACAAAAGGGCATGGGATTCCAAATTACCCCTTGCACTTTGGGCAGATAGAATAACGGTTAAAAAATCTACTGGATTTGCCCCTTATGAGCTAGTGTGTAGAAAAAAAACCAGATTACCATTGAATAATCTTCTACCAGTATACAAATTTGTCCAAGAGGAATAGTTAGAGGATATGGATCTCATGGGAGATAGGATGAACTAGCTTATGGAGTTAGATGAAATCAGAATGGATGCACAGAGAAAGAATGTGAAAAAATAGTTGTAGATGAAGACTTTGCATGACAAGAGAACTAAGGACAGAAACTTTCAAAAAGGAGATTGGGTATTAAAGTGGAATGCTAAATATCAAGATAAAGGAAAGCATGGTAAACTTGAAGCTTTATGGCTTTGGCCCTATATTATTTTTGATAATGCAAGAGAAAAGAGTTACCTTTTACAAGATACAAAGGGTGATGTTCAGGAATTTCCAACCCATGCTCAGTATTCGAAACCTTTCTTCTCCTAAAAGCAGGAAGTATTGTTACGCTTGCATTTTTACTTTTTGATTTTTTTGTTTTTTCTTTTATATTGTTCTTTGTCTCTATTTTGGTCTCCTTCTCTACAGATAGCTGAGATCTTTCTATTTCCAAGTATGCACACACATCTCCAGAAAGAGCCACTGGTGGAACCCAAATTCTCAGTCAAATTTGAATGGCTAAATTATTCAGGGATTAAATTAAAGTCATGGATGCAAAGTTAATCATATGACAGTCTCTAAGTCTCGAGATAAACTACGGGTTAACAAAATCATCAAGCGACTTTGAGACTGGTGTAAATTCATAACCATCACCATAACTCCAGTTTGATTGGAGTAGAGTTGTAATCCTTTTAGTCGCGTAGTATCATAATGTAATCAAAGTTAGAACAAAGTTCTCGAGACTATAAGACCACTCAGTCACCAAATCTCCAAAGAAAACCTGAGGTAAAAGTATAGTTTAAAGATAAAACCATGGGTTAAAGTAAAGAGCAGTCATGTTACATTTTGATCAGACAGCTTGTGTAATTGCTTAATGATAAAGTGGTCGACATATAACGTATAAGCCATTACGCCCGATCAACACTTGTCCTGGCCCCACTGAGAGACTGAATTATTAAATATGAATATCTACGGTAGTTGGGTGATCATTGGATGAAGCTTGAAAAGTAAAAATCATTCAGTGATTAAGAGATAAAGATGCAATTGCCAAATCTATGAACAGAACCATGGTTAAGATAAAAGATTAGAGATCATGAGACTACACAGCCATGAAGTCGCTGGAAAGAAATCAAAGTTAAATTAAAGATTGGGTGAGTTAAGGGATCAATGATGATGTTCATGTCTGATCTACGATCGATGTTTACCCGTGATGGAAAGATGCATGATGGTTATCCACCGAGCCATTGTGAGAACATGCCATGTATCTCTGACTGGATATAAAGGACAAAAATGCCCAATGGCACTGATGACTTGGATTTTATTTGTCTTTATATGTTTTTATATTATTATTTTGTCGACCGAGGGTTTTGATGAATATTTGATATGTCAACATTGTCTACATGCAGGGTTTTCACAGGTGATAAAATGAAAATGAAAATGAAACAATCTAGAATGAAGATGAAATACCAAAGGCATGCAAACAACCATTAATCTACCTTGAAAAATTTAAAGATATTATCAGAGATTCATAATATATTCTTAATAAACTATTATGATTTTATTATCACTTTGGTCAATAACTGTTTCTGAAGGATGATAATTCATTCCTCAATTGTATTTTTGACTGTTCAGTTGTTGATCGTAGGGATTAGGTTTAGTTAGAGATTAACCATTGCAATGATCTGAAGCTTGTTTCACATCCTTTCAAACATATATAAATAATGGTACCAGGAACATTGCAAAGGGACGTCTCTAGGACAGTCTAGATTGATATTTTTCATTTCAGATAGTTTTAGTTTTGATCACAACTAGGCATGGATTCTTATGTACCTATTTTTGATAATCAATAAAAGATAATTGTTTTCTCTCTATCTTGGTTCAAGGTTTTAAGCACATTCAGTCAGTCCTTTAAAATTATTGAAGGAATTTCAATTGTTGTCTTTGAGTTGCTTATGCAGAAGAGTTATTGTCTCATATCATTGTTTGAATATCAGGAAGTGTGTAATAACTTAATTTGTTTATGGCTTCTTGTTCATCTGGTCTCCCAACCATAGGGGTTAAACTCATTTGAACTAACAAGGATATAATATAGACCTTAATCTTCTCTGCATCTAAAGCAATCAGATAGTTGATGGTTGAATACTATCTTGCAAAGTTGTACATAGGATTGAATGTTGGATTGACTATATTGGCCAAGTTGATACAGGCACTGATCTGATTGTTATCAAAGATAGATATTTGATTCATTGTTTCATGTTGTTGAGAGAATCTAAAATTCCTTCATTTATATATTCACATTTACAAAACATCCCTTTTATTCTCACAAAGCATTCAGTTTTACAGTTATATTCAATTGATCACAGTTTGATTTCTTTCAAAGTAACTTGCCATACTTGTGAAGGAGAGATTTATAGTTCTTATTATCTTCTATAAAATTCATTAAAGGATAAGGTATATGTAGGATTTCACAAATGTGCAAATCCATAGAACGCCAAGATCACCTGCAAGCAAAATTCCAGAAGCTGGAGTAAAACCTGTGAGAGAGAAAGAGCTAGGGTTTTGAGAATCTCAGCGGAGTGAGAGCAAAATCATATTTCTCAAAAGAATGAAAACAATAATTACAAAAAGTGGCTTATAAGGTGAAAAACCCTAAAGCCGGAGAAAGCTAGGTTTGTGCATATAATAATTAATAAACATATTAATTATTATGCACCTAAATGACAAGCTTAAGTGAAAAAGAATAATAGCGACCTTTAATAATTAAATCAGATAGACTTAATTATAAAGGTAAATGGACTATTACTCTAACACCCCCCCTTAAGCGAAGCTCAGGAGGAAACTAACCTAGCACAGCTATGAAAGCATGAAATGGGTCCCGACAACAAGGCCTGATCAGGTACCCAACTACAAAGAAATCTCTGTGAACCGGGGAAATAGAGAAAACCCAGTGGGAAAAACCCTACCCCAAAAAGAGATACAACAACATGCTGAA